>APFE031047291.1:103227-212308 GCA_000404065.3 Pinus taeda | reverse complement strand
GGGAAGTCTCAACCTGTGATGGTTTAAGGATGACCAACAACTCTGGAATGCTTAATGCAATTCCTGGAACTCTTCCAAAACTGGCAAGAAGCTGGAGTCTTCTGCTAGAGGAAGTGTTCTCAATTTTTTTCTTGGAATTCTTCCGAAACTGGCAAGAAGCTGAAGTCTTCTGCTAGAGGAAGTGTCCCAGATTGCCAACTGAAGGCATGTTCATGGGCATCTTTGTCTCTGGCTACAACTTTGAAACTAGTGTGGCAAGTTGTGGCTCAGGCTCGCTTGATGTGACTTTGAAGCTTGTAGATGACCATCATTTCCCCCCCTGTCAGATACAAGGTGAGATGATGGAACTGCAAGATTGTTCAATACTCTGGAACAAGTTCTGACATGAGTTTGGAATATCTTCTTGGCTGTTGATGCCCATTTCCAAGAAGCGATCCATCCAAGATGAATCTTTGTTCTTACAGGACGTTGATTTCTGAAGCATCTGTGTGAAGAATGACTGGTTTTATGACAGTGCTTATATGGATGAAGATAAAAACAATGATCTTTCAAATGGCCAACTTGATCACAGTGTTGGCATTTCACAATCTGTTGTTGTTGTTGTTGTTGTGGAAGAGGGGAAAAATCTGGAACAGCTGGAGGTGAACTTTCACGAGGTGCAGGTGAACTGTCATGAATGAATCCAACACTCTGAAACTGAATTGGTTTGGAGTAGTCTGGAATATGAAAATACAAGTCCTTCTCATATCCAAGACCAGTTCTGTGCTTGTTGTAGACAAGCTGTTCCCAAGGTCTGATGATGGGCTTGGGAAGTGCAGAATGAGTTTCTGCATCTGCATGTACAACTGCTGCTTTATTGGGTACTAAATCTGAATCAACTGTAACATTATTGACTTGCCTCTGATGGGTTGCAGTCTCAATGTTCTAAATAGAAACATGTTTAGAATGACTCTTCTGTTTTAGTTCTTCTTGCTGTAGCTGAGATTCAAGCTGCAAAAAATCAATCTTTTCCTGTGCATTTTGTAGACATGTCTGAATTTCTGAGAGAGATCCTTTGTTGATTTGTAATGTGTCATCAATAGTAGATTGTATAAGAGTTTTCATGAACTCTAATACTTCACTGGTTCTGGCCATTTTTCTTCAATGTCAGATTTACACCTTAAAAACTGATCACAATTATTACTTAATGCAGAAAAGTAATATCCACACACAGTACAGAGCAATATCTTGTATCAATGTGCAGCAAATGAATCAGGGAATTAATGCATATATATGTAGACAGAAACTATAATGGGTTTTAAATACAATTCTACAATTGGGGCAACAACAACTACAAACTTGCTTGGATCCTTAAAATACTCCTTCACTTTCAAATCAGAAATGATGGCTATCAAAACTTCAACAATTATAACACAATTCTTTGATCTTGCCACTTTCTGGCAATGAAGATAAGTAATGAGAGTAAATTCCAGCAAGGACTTTCAGACCTAGAATATTGCTCCAACACTTGCTCAGGTGATAAGCATTGGAATGAGTCTCTAACACGTTGAAACAACAGTGATAGACCTCCTTATATGTCCAAATACTTAGCAAACTGTACAATGCTGGTCCTCTGGCTTATATTAGTCAATAGTATAGTGTTTCATGGCCCCCACAATGTTAGAATAAACTCCACGCAGAAGGGTATCACTATAGAATAAACTCAACGCAAAAATTATGAATCCAATATTAAAAAGGCACCAAGCATAGTCATTGAGTTAATGCACCAGAACAACAGTGTTCTTGGACAACAGTATTCTTGGACAGTAGATGGCAGGGGTATTCCAACAGGCAGTAAGGTCTAGCCAACAACTAGCAGTGTGGAGGGATAATGGCGAATGGAACACACTCCAGTGTTGACGCGTTTCAGTGTTCAATGGATGGGGCAGCGATCAATACATGATGCGTTCAATGTAATACACAAGACATTAACTGTACGCACATATAAATGGCTAGACTTCAAAGCTCAACGCCCATGGATGCTTTGGCATTCAATACATCAACTAACATATAATTCAACCCATCTTATTGTAATTCAACACATAGAATTGAGGCACATATAAATCAACGCATGAATGAATCAACGTTGGAGCTTTGGCATATAATTGACTAACATGCATATTGTATTGGATGTCGAACCACAATCATTCAAATAGCTTGAACATAATACATAATCAGCCGCAACCAAGATACATGAATCACCTCTCAACATTATTCAAAGCATGTAGTCCATGCTCATGACACCATTTTTACGCACAAAATTCAAGACTCCATCCAAATGTAGATAGCTAAGTCCATATGTTACAATCCCTCGCATAGACATGAGCGCAGGGAGCAATATATTCAACGCTCTAGCAATGCATTCAATGTTGTATTCAAACTATGATATCATGGAACAAGAATTCCACCAAGAATTCAATAATTTTGTAATGATTCTAAGAAGAGGCCAAACAATGCCTCGCCTCTCCTAAACAACCTTACGAATTCCAACATCGACATCTTTACTCTTGAGCAACGTATTTAACATGGAATTTGTTTTAACCTCCTCAATACTTTCTGTCTTTACTATTCGCTGCCATTTTGCTTGTCAAGTTTTGTTGCCGCTATAGGGTCAGTTTACCACAATCACTGCTCACCAAACACATTTTCATGGAATTGAATTGAAATATTTGCATACCAAAGTATCTAATGCAATGAAATTGGTGGAATTCTCCTCAACGCACATATATAAATCGGCCACGGTCAGGCTTCCACATACAACAGATGTAATGTTAGGGCCAGTCCTCTAACTACGCACATCATAACCTTAGCATTCTCAGCACACCATTCACAACATTCAACACAGAGGGTTCAACGTTTCAACACAGAGGGTTCAATGCACTTAGATTAGTAGTCAACCAATGTATCATAATTTTCAAAGCGGCTCAAATCAATGCAAATTCTTGAAAAAAATGGATTAACACAGAGGAAGTTACCAACACTAAACCGTATGGTTGTTAGCAGTCCCTTTGGAATCTTTCACCATGATACTTCAACTTTATACCTAGAATCAGCCAAGCTTGTAAGAACTTTTAATTCTCCTTGTTGGGCCTTAACATCAGTAAGTAGCTTGAGCTAAAGTCACTTCGAGAGATTTGCTGAAGCCGTAACAGGTGCATTGTGATTTTCATGATCATTAAAATCGATAAATACTTCATCACAAAACCTAGCTGCGGGGACTGGATCTCGCCACTGCCACTCCTCTGAAATTAGGCTTTAATCTTTGCAATCCAGTGGAACCCCCTAGCCGAAATCTTCGCGTCGCTATCAAACTCCGAGGAAAGATTCACGGCTGCGTGTTTTCTCCAATCGTGGTCAAATTTGATCCTGGGAAGGTGCATAAAGCGAGATCTATACGTTCGGTGGCATACAGTCTCAGGCCCTCACCAATCCAGCGCAGGTATAATGCATCAAAAAATAAACCAGTACACTTGAAATGATTCCTCTGATTTATGGAGTTTGTACACGCATTCAGAAATTTACAGTGGTTTTGTGCCCATTCATAAAGGCATGGCTAACACTTCAATCGACCTTCATCTCATTATGGTCGATAATCTTGGTTAGGGTCAAAGTTAGGGCAGAGTAGGTGCTTTCGATGAAGATTGATCGATCCTAGTTAACGAAAAGGATAGATCATGACAATGCAACACGCTGCGAGGCGAGCCAACCAGCTTAGAACCATGGTGGATTCCTCAGAGTGGTGCAGTAAGAATAGTAATGGCAGAGAGCCCAGGGTGCAGAAAATTATGCACAGAAGACACGCAGAGAGGCAGCGTTTGCAACAAGTCAGGTAACGTTCAAATAACAAAGAATTTCATAATGGAAAGGCTGCTAGAGTATAGTCCAACGTTCAACCGAATATAGGCCGAGGAGGCGGTATAGGTCGGGCGTTAACCAAACAGCTCAAGTCATAAAATTTTTGACATTTCACACTCAATCATGCCATTCTCGCAGCAATGCATGCATTCTGATGCACTCAGCTTCAATGTTATAGGTTGTCAGGGGCGTTAGGTAGTCAGGAAAGTTACAAGTAATGAAGACCAGGCCAGTGCTATTCAAGGGAGCTCAGACCAGCTGCTCAGGGAATAACAACATGCCATTTTTTAACTAAGGGATAAAACACGAGGAAGAAAACTACACAGGCCACACATCATGGCTCTGATACCATGTTAAACACACATAGGCAGCTAGAACAATATGAAAGATAAACATGAAAATACATTTTTTATTAATAGGAGATATACATTTACAGTACATGTGGTGACCGTTGGGTTTCACATCCCAAGGTCTTTTGGACTCCTTTTGTCCATTCGGCTTCCACACTAACCCATTGAGGATTAGGTGTCCAACAATATTCAACCTGAGATACAATAGGTCTTAAACAACCATCGACACGTCTTTAACAAACCTCATGAGCTTCCACCATCAAGAGGGGAACATGATCATATCATTACTTTGGTCCTAGGGGCACAACCAACGAATGTGCACCCATATAGATATCCTTTCGCCCAGAAGAATGAAATTGAAAAAAACATCAAAGAACTCATGGAAGCCGGTGTCATTCATCCTAGCATTAGTCCTTATTCATCGCCTGTGGTCATGGTGCTCAAGAAAGATGTGGAATGGCGTATGTGTCCAGACTTCAAGGCCCTCAACAAGCTGGCGGTCAAAGATAAATTCCCCATCCTGGTTGTTGATGATTTGTTGGATGAACTCAATGGGGCTCAATTCTTTACTAAGCTAGGCCTTCACTTAGGCTATCACCAATTTCACATGAAAGAAGTAGACATTTTGAAGACTACTTTCCGAACTCATGAAGGCCATTATGAATTCCTGGTCATGCCATTTGGTCTCTATAATGCCCCATCCACTTTTCAGAGCCTCATGAATCACCTTCTCAAACCATATCTCAGAAAATTTGTCCTTGTTTTCTTTGATGACATTCTCATCCATAGCCTCACCTGGGAAAAACATCTTCAACATGTAGACCTGCTCTTGCAACTGCTCGGGAAGCATAAATTATTTGTCAAATTGTCCAAGTGATCTTTTGGCATGAAATAAGTTGAGTATTTGGGCCACATTGTGGGGTGTGAAGGTGTCAGGGTGGATCCCAAAAAGATCTAGGCAATGCAGGATTGGCCCCAACCAAAGACTTTGAAGAGTTTGAGAGGATTCTTGGGTCTCACTGGCTACTATCACAAATTTGTGCACAATTATGGTTGCATTGCTAGACCCCTCACTCACCTTCTCAAGAAAAATTCATTTCTCTAGAATGATAAAGCACAATAGGCGTTTATAGCTCTCAAACATGCCATGTGTTCCACTCCCGTATTGGCACTACCCGGCTTCACCAAATCTCTTGTGATTGAATGTGATGCTTTAGGTATGGGTATTGGGGCTGTATTAATGCAAGAAGGTCGACCCTTGGCCTTCACTAGCCAACAACATAGTGGGAAACATCTGGGACAATCTACCTATGAGAAGGAGATGATGGCCATCTTACATGCAGTGGATACCTAGCAACCATACTTATTGGGGTGGTGGTTCCAAATCTGCATAAACCATTAAAGCCTTAAATTTTTTTTGGAGCAACGCCTATCCTCACCACATCAAAATAAATAGCTAACCAAAATGTTGGGATATGATTATGAGATAATTTACAAGAAAGGGCGCGAAAATGTCATAGCGAATGCTTTATCATGCCAATTTGAGGAGGACAACACCTTGCTAACAATCTCTCTTCCCATTCCAGAGTGGATTGAAGAAGATCGCAAGGAATGGTTTTCAAATCCTTCGCTCTCCCAACTCATTCATAACTTGCAAGCAGATCTAAATTCCACAGCAGGCTACTCTTGGGAGGGTGAGATTCTTTGCTACAAGGACAGAGTAATGATATCACCGACATCCACCCTCAAAAGGCACATTTTGGCAGAGTTGCACTCATCTCCCATTGCAGGCCATTCAAGCTTTTAGAAGGCTTATGGTCACACTTGTCGTTCCTTCTTTCGGATAACCATTAAAAAAGAGATTCTTAATTTTGTAGCAGAATGTGATGTGTGTCAGTGACACAAAGGAGAAACAGTCAAGTCCCAAGGCACTTTACAACCATTTCCCATAACCGCCTCAATCTAGATCGATGTTTCTATGGATTTCATTACTAGTCTTCTAAAGTTAGGCAACAAGTTATTCATAATGGTGGTTGTGGACAAACTTTTTAAGTATGCTCATTTTTGCACCCTACCACACCCTTTTACACCCACTTTGGTGGCTCAATCTTTCATGGACCAGATCTTCAAATTGCATGGCATGCTCACTTCCATTGTGTCTGATTGTGATTTGATCTTCACCAATAACTTTTGGCAGGAACTTTTCAAGCTACAATGCACCCAACTCCAACTTAGTACTTCCTATCATCCCCAAACTGGTGGAGAAACTGAAGCAGTCAACATATGTCTAGAGACCTACCTCAGGTGTTTCACTTTAGAAAAGCAACATCTATGGGTACAGTGGTTACCTCTAGCCGAATGGTGGTATAATACTAACTATCATGCTGCCACCAAGATGAATCCATATGAAGCAGTTTATGGTCAACTCCCCCCTTCACCTACTTCTTATATCCCTAGATGCTCTAAGGTACAACTAGTGGATCAACTCCTACAAAACTGTGCAACCATGCTTTCCTGCCTCAAAAAGATAATCTCCATCAAGCTCAGAATCACATGAAGCACAGGCAGACCAACATCGTTCAGAGCGCACATTTCAAGAAGGGGATTAGGTATTCTTGAGGCTGCAACCATACAAGCAAACATCACTCAAAGACAAGGGTTGTCAGAAATTATCTCTAAAATTCTACGGACCATATCAAATACTTTAGCGCATTGGAGAAGTAGCCTGCTAGCTAGCCTTGCCAGCCACTACAAAAATCCATCTCATATTCTATGTCTCATGCCTCAAGAAAGTGGTAGGGAACAATTTCAGAATTCAAACCAGTCTACTAGAATTGGATGAAGAAGGTTTAATCTGGCTCCAACCGGAACAGGTTCTTGACACGCAAGAACAGTACCTGCGTAGCCGCACAATCAAGGAAGCGTTGTCAAGTGGAAAGACACCTCTCGAGAAGATGCAACCTGGGAACCAACCACTATTCTTCAGCAGTTTCCGCAGCTTGAGGCTTGAGGAGAAGGTTGTTTTTATGGGGGAGGGCATGTTAAGGTCCAACCCTAACCCCCTTATTTATGTAATAGGGTCGAGTCATAGTTATAGTTAGTTAAAGAGTAAATAAAGCCCATATTAATAATTGTAAGTGGTTGACCCGTATTTAAAGAAAGGGACCACAGTTAGTTGCAAATGGGCCATGGTATTAGATAGATGGTATTAATAGAACCATGGTACTGACCCATGGTATTGCATGTATGAATCATATATAAAGGATAGAGACTCCCCATTGAGGAGCGTTGTGTCTTATTTTGTAATTGAGCACTGCTCTATTGGAGGTTGCCCCCTCGAAGAGGCAAGTGAACATTGCTTTCATCTTTGAATAATAAAATACATGCTATTATTTGTCATTTTGTTTTGTGTTTTGGGTTGTATTTCTTCACATATTTGGTATCCTGGCATCTTCTCACAGGTCAAGAGCATAACAACAAATATGAAGACCATAAAGTGGCTCAGGATCCAAATTGTATTAATGCACTACGAGCATGTGGATTGCCCAATTTCTTTAGGATTCCTGGGATTAGATCCCAACATGAGCTACTACAACATTTGATTAGCTGGTGGGATGTGGATCGCCAAATATTCATGATTGGGGACCAAGAACTGGAAATAGATGTCACAAACATTTATTTTATTACTGGTTTGTCTAGAGAGGGACAACAGATTCAGTTGTCTGGTTCTCACATTGGAGGGGAGAGCACGGATATGTTGATTGCGAGACACTATCTAGACACTTGACAAAATTAGAGTGGAAAGATAGATATAAATACCATCACTAATCTCCCGCTACGAACAATCCTTCATACTATGGCTAAGATAGTTGGGGCTTAGGCATTGCATGAAGTAACAAAATCTCATTTCCAGTATGCAATCGATTGTTTAAGTCCCTTGGTCTTCAATTGGTGTAAGGGTTTGTTGGTCAATATGAAGAGCCAACTTACAAAGTGCAAGTCAGGAAGGCTGAAACAATTCGGTTTCGGATCCATCTTGGTGATATTATTTTGGAACATGTGCCATTGTTTTGTTATCAATGGATATAAGTGGATGCACTAGCACCCAGAGATCCATGATTACTTAAATAGGGTGAGTTGATGCCTCGACGTGGAGGTAGCCAAAAAATTTCATTCCCTTCGTCATTTTTTGTATGGTTGCATCAACAGCTAATCATGGTTTATGATTGGGCATATGAAGGCACTAATTTCCGAGGAGATCTAGATCTTCCACTTCCACCAGGCACACAATGCACTGATACAGGTAAAAACTATTTTTAAAGTTTTTGAAGTTTTTGATTCTTTTTGTATGTGTATTGAGATTTAACTTATGATTATTTGCATATGTGGGACCAGAGAGACCTCACGGGGTTTCTCTGATAGCCAGAAAAGTGGCACACCAGATTGAGGAGGATTCTTATGAGGAGGGTGTAGATACAATTGTTGAGGTAGAGCATAGCCTGGAAGCCTTAACTACAACATTCCAGAGTATGCCTCGATAGATGAGGTTCCATTGTGGTACCAGAGACGCATTGTAGGGGTTTCCGCCAGACTGCATTGGTTGTTGAGCCGAGTTATCATGGCTATTTCATGCTACCACGAGCACCATGTGGGTGAATAGGCAACTCTAGTTTATTTTTTGCACTGATGTAGGCTTATGAAGCCATGCATATCATAACACAGATTTTTTCATTTTGATGTAGCAAACTCTTTTGAAAACACTATATATATATATGTGTGTGTGTGTGTGTGTGTATATATATATACATGTTTTTCTATTCACCTTGTCTATTATGTGATGTTTTATGATTTACATGTTTCACAAATTTCTATCTAACACATAGTTAGCCAATGCATACGTTAATGTGTTCATGTGTCTCGGAATGTGATGATAAGTAATAGAATAAAATTTTCATTCCAAGAAATGAACTCGCAATACATTATCAAAATTTGAGGGTTTCTAACTGAATATTGTCTATTAAGTTGTAGTACAATGAGTTGTGAATCAAGATTCACCATTAACTCTCTAATGCCAAGAGCAATAGTTTCTTACAAAAGTTTGATGATTGCATTATATTTGGCAACTTTATTAGTCGTACGACCTAAAAATATACCTTGTAAATTCACTAACTTCCCATAAGGGTCATAGATTTCCCATGCAGCAAAAGATAGATTTTGTGTACTATGAAAAGCACCATCAACAAAACTGACATAACGGTTGGATGAAATATGCAAACCAAGTAGAGCACAAGGTAAGCAGAGGAAAACTCATTTGCAAAAGAAAACTAACACACCCAAACCACACTGCACACTAATGAAACACACTAATGTACAAAAGTATTTACACGGAAAATCATGCATAATATGTCTTAAGGTAAAGCTCGTTTTGCGGCTCAAGCAAATAATTTAATTCATAATCGACTAACTCATAGGCATCTTTTTGTAAAACTCGTTTAACAAGGTAAGGCCCATGCCACATTGGTTTGGATTTCCCAGCTCCCAATTTGTCATTGGCTTGATCATATAAAAAGACCAAGTCACCCTTAACAAAAATGTGGAGAGAAACAATTCTATCGTATTGAGCCTTAACTCGTTTCTTTTGGGCTTCAATTACTAATGCATCAATACAATGAGTTTCATCAAGGCTTTCAAGGTAAAGTAAACGTTCCTCCTCAGGTGAGGTATCAAGGAGTAATTTGACAACTAGTTTCAGTGAAGGAATTTCACAATCAATCGAAAGAGTTTCCTCTAGACCATACACAAGCTTAAAGGGTGTGAATCTAGTGGCAGTCTTAGCCATGGTTCAGTAAGCCCATGGAGCTGAAAATAACATAAGATTCCAATATCGTTTATGCATCCCAATGGTACGTTGAAGCATGGTAACCAATACTTTGTTAACTACCTCAACTTGGCCATTACTCTATGGATAATAAGGAGTTGAGTTGTTGTGACGCAAACCCAACTGAGCAGTAATGTTTTCCATCATGTAATGTTTGAAATGAGAGCCATGATTAACGATGATGGCTTGAGGGAAACCAATTCGAGCTATGACATGGTTGAAAATAAATTGATTTGCAATTTTACTGTCCCCAGCATATGTGGGCATCACCTCAGCCCATTTAGTAAAATAATCAATGATGACGATGATATAACCATGCCCCTCAACTGAGTGAGGGTTACATGTAATGAAATCAATACCCAATTTAGAAAAGGGGCTGACGGTAACAACTGGGTGTAAGGGTGCAGGTGGGGCACTATTACACAATATTTTGTCACACCTCCTGCACTTCCCCGTGACATACCTTGAAGTGCCTGAAACATGACCATCATGCAGTATTATCCCTATGACCTACCTCCTTGATATGAGGACCTACTCCTATATTTGGAGAGATCCTAACTCCCATTCCTAGCCTATATGTTCATCATCTCCCATTCCCAAATGGTTAGAGGCTGGTTGGTCTATGTCTATTTGTACCCTTATGCTAAGATTGTTCCTATATGATACTCATTTGACTTGGAGAAGGAGTGCTTGGAGAGCTTAGCTTGGACTTGGATATTCATTCAAGGAGAGCCTATCAACACTAAGGCTTGGTTGTATGCTTCTCTTTATTTCTATTAATATACAACTGTTGGTTCATTTTACCTAAATGTGTATGCTCATGTATCATTTAGCTTAACATTCCTTGACTAGTTAAGTAGGTTGCTTTTGAATATGCTATTTGTATTTGCATGATTTTTTGTGTCATGATCTCTTGTGCAGGTGCATAAATGTTGAGAGAAACAGTAATGAGGTAGGCCATTTTCTTCGTTTCTCTTTTCAATTGTAACGTAGGAAAGTGTCTGGTAGATTGTCACTTCGGTTGCTAGACCCACTCATTGGGCTAGAGGGATCGTATCTATCCACAAAGATGATTTACCTAGACAAAAAAAATGGAGACTCCATTGGGAAAGATATAACCTTTTCCATTCAATCCTTCACCTTGAATTTGTGATGAGTTTGACCAACCATCAGTTTTCTAGCTTGTTTGGTTTTCTGTAACTATTTTCACTTGCTAGTGATTGCTTGAGAACATTGATTTTTGTTTGGTCTTGAAGATTTCTTATTTTTTGTTCATTTTTCTCTCCCATCGCGGGTTTATCTCTGAGAGTCGTGATGGCATCGCGGATGTTTTAATTATAGTTGCGATGATCATTGTTTTTCTTATGAAATGCGCGATGATCCCAAAGTATAAGAGAAAATAGGGTTTTTCTTCTTGTTTTCAGTCTTTGTGTCCTCTATCAGTGACTTTCCAATGTGTTTATTGTGTTTTTGATTGATTGCGTTGATTAATTTGCAAAATTTGTCTCATTGGCTTTGAAGTGAAATTTGATTGAGTTCTAGGTTTTCTAGTCAATTGGTCATCACTTGCTCCTTGTTGGTGTCATTGATATACTTGTTTTGCTGATTGATTGAATGTTGTTTTCTATGGAAATCATTGAAAACATCGTTTTTCATTTGTTTGAGATTGCATTTCGAAATTTACTTTTCATGAAAATGCATTAGATTAGTTGCATTGAAAAGTTATTTTTTGAGATTCATCATTGAAAATAGATCACATTTTTCAGTGATTGGAAGCTAAAAACTGTATTAGGTGAATCAAATCATTGAAAATGAAAATAAAAGCATAATTCATATAAGTGCATCTTCGTAAAGTTCAAATCATTTTTCTTTTGAAAAGTTGCATTTAGGATAGTGAAAACTAAAAATCATTTTTACTTTTGGCATTGTATTTGGAAGATGGAAATGAAAGTTAGTGGAAGGGATTTTGCATGATGCATTTGTTTGATGCATTATTGATTGAAATTTCTTCCTTGATCAGTCTATCTTTCATTAAAACGGAAAGTTTTCCTTTTCTCATATAGTTGCATCATAGGTGTTCAGGTGGCATCGTTTGAGCCTCAAAACTGAAACATAATTGAAGATTAACTTAAAATTTATCTCAATTAATCTAAGGAGCATTTGAAACATTAACGTTCATAATTAGTGGTCTAGGATAGAGACGTGTTTCAGCGTCTATAAAACTTAGTAGCTATCATTCGCTCTTGCATTAGACAACGCTAGTATGGACTTGTGTTGCCCATACCTTCGAGTATAGGTTGGAAACCTTTATCCATAGGAAGTCAATTCTACCACCTTGTAAACATGATACACTGAACACAACATTCAGGGAGATTGCCTGCACGTACATCAAGTCCTTAGTAAATTTATTTGTTAAGGTGTATATTGTAGTTCACGGTTACTTGGTACTCCTTTTTCCTAGAGTTACCTGAGTAGTCATTTCGATCTTTTTTGATTCCTTAAATTTGAGAAGATCATCGAGCACTTGTCCTTTTAAGCTCACTAAACCAACAAGAGTGACTAGAGTCACATTTTCATCCTTTTCTTGACTCTCAAAACATGAAAAGATAATTTTTTTGTTCCAAATTCTAAAATTAATTGACCGTGTAACAACATCCTTCCTATGGAAATACTCAGTAGATCTTAGGTTGATACCAATGGAAACATTTCTTGAGACTACCAGTCAAGGAAACCCCTTTGATGGGAATACTAGTCATTTTACCTCTTTTGGAAATACTGGTGCTCCCTATATGATGATTTTGCCCCTTCCTGGATTGACCATTGGTATGCCGGTTTGGTTATTTTCAACCTCGGTGGTTCCGAGTGTTCAAACTGATTTTCAACAAAGTTCTCCTCCACCCAAACAACATCACTCTCATGTTGATTCTAAAGTTGACCCCTCGCCTTCTTTTCCTATTTCTTCACCTCATTCTTCCTCTTTGCTTGGTGAAAGTCTGGATTCTAGTAACGAGGAAGCTAAGAAGAAGAAGAAGAGGCCAAAGAAGAAGAAGTAAAATAAGAAAGGGGGAAACCAAACAACTATCATTATCGATGAAACTAATGAAGAAAAATCTTCCAATGAGCCTCAAAAAGTAAAATTCCCTTGCATGTTATGTAAGGGTGACCACCTTCTTCAGAATTGTCCTGGTATTCCCAAGTTCTTAGAAGTGTGGTCCACAGGATCACATCTACATTTATCATTAGCCTCTGGTGATCATGCCGGTGATAAACCTTCAACTAGTGACAATAAATGTCATGGGAAAAAGGGAAAAGTCAAATTTCCCTATAAGTTGTTTGAAGGTAATCATCCCATTCACCTTTGTCCTCTTATGGGTGGAGCATCCAAATAGTTGAAAACCTTACAACTTCTCAACCTTGTCTTTCGACCGGGTATCAGAAGCTCTCCCTTGATCATCTGCTAGTTGATCCAATGTTTGATCAAAATTCATCTTTGGTCAACCACACTCTCTCTAAAAGTGAGTCTTGCGAGTCTGTTCTTGACCAACCATTGGTTGAGAAAATGGTAGAATTGACTCCACCTTCAGTTAACCGTACCTTTCTGGTAGATAGTGAACCCCATACTGCTCAGGTTCTTCTGGTTTCTTTAGTTTCGAATGAACTTGAGGGAAATCCTCCTGTTCTTGAGGTGCATGAGACAATTTCTCCTGTTCCCATCGAGCAAGAGAGAAATTCTCATGTTCATACAATACCCCATCAGAGCAGTTTAGTCACTTATTTTGATTGGAGTTGATGTAAGGATATCGCCTTCCATCTTATGTGACTTTCCATATTACAGTATAGGGTTACCATATGGCTGTACCTAGCACAATCCTAGACAAGGGCACATCTATTATTATCCTATTCTCAACTGCTTGGCAAGCTTTGGGTTCTCCTCAACTTGTCCTCGTCACCTAGAATCTGTTAGCTTTTAAGAGAGGAACCAACCAAACATTAGGGATCCTTCCTAAGTTACCTATTACTTTGGGAGGAAAGACTATCCATATAGATGCGATGGTTGTTAAAGGTCCGTTGGATTTTAATATACTCTTTGACCGTGACTATATTTATGTCAAGCTCTTTTCTCTTCCCTCTTTTGAGTGATGTGTTTCCCGCATGAAGGAAGCATTGTGATCAATGATCCTTACATTCACTGGTCCTGAATCAGATCCTACTCAACCATCGTCCCTAAATGGTTCTCATATGTAAGCAGTATCACCCCGCCATAGGTTAATTATGTGGCCACGTGTTCCATGCCCACATCTACTAATGATCTCGTAGGTGATGTAGTACACCATGTACTGGGGGCATTGGAGCCCGATTTTTCCATCAGATCTTTGGACATGTATCCCTTCCATAATGTTGTTCTCCCATCTAATGAGAAACTCTTGGAAGCCATGGCCTCTTTTGATCGATGTTCAAAGGATCATGGTGCAAAGTTCCATGTATTGTGTCAAGCTCGTTAAAAAATGAAACAAGGAATTTGGAGCAGAGTTCCTTGTCTTATGTCAAGCTCGTTAAAAAGTGAAACAAGGGCTGTGAGGATTGTTCTTTTACTTTGTCAACCTTTTTAAAAAATGAAATAGGTCTCCATGAGCATGGTTATTTTTCTATGTCAAGCTCATTAAAAAATGAAACAAATCCCCTTCCAATTCGAGTCTTCAATTAGATCTCGTAAAATTCCAGTTAAGTCTTTCACTTGATCTCATAAGTGAACCTTCTTTCCATCTACTTAGGTGAATGAAATGAACCTTGGGTGGAATTTACCTCAAATTGAGTCGTTATGCCAGGTGCATGAAACTTATCTCAAGCATAGTTCGTCTTTGTTTCAAGTTTGTGTAAAAATGAAACCAAACCCAAGCATAGTTTATCTTTGTTTCAAGCTTGCGTAAAAATGAAACCAAATTCAAGCACAATTTGTTTTTGTTTCAAGATTGTGTAAAAATGAAACCAAATCCAAGACAGTTTGTCTCGGTTTCAAGCTTGTGTAAAAATGAAACCATTCCCACTTTACGTCTCGTGATTGTTGTTTTTATCAACCGATTTTCATTAGATGAGCCTCAGTTCTTTCATTCCATTGTCACAATCACTTTGGCTGATCATACGCTTTCACTTGGTTTTTTTACCGTTGCCTGAGGAAAATATGCGATGAGTGGTTTTATTATCTAGCCTCTTGACCATTACATGTTTTGAGCAGTTCCATCATGACCGAAACTAGTTGCTATATTTCTATACCACTCGTTCTTCCAAGTAGATTCATCTTTCAACTCTTTATAACTCTCAAAAAATGAAAGGATTGTCAAGTACTTGTCATTTTGAACTCGTAAAATTAAATGAAATGATTTCTACTCAATATAAGTTTAACCGTTTTCTGGACTGAGATAGAATATTGTATGAAAAAGGAACGCCTTGGTCGGCATGGTCAAGAGGTTCTCTCAAATATTGTTTTCTACCTTTTCAAGTCTGAGAGAAAAATTTCGAAAAGGGACTTGATGGGGTTTTATTTCTTGTTTCTTTTTCAATGTCTCTAAATATGAAAAAGATACCGAGTTACTCTTCCTTCGAATTTGTTAAAAATTAAACAATGAAAGACTTGTCACCATGATGAGATGAGTTTCTCCTTCCTAGGGCTTGTAAAATTTATTAGGATGGATTCATTCGAAGAATGAATTTATAAGACAAGAATATGGTATCCTATTCAAGCTTGTGTAAAAATAAAGAGGTACTCGCTAGAAATAGTGGGGAAAAATGAAAATGAAACATCCTTTCTATAAGCAGCATGTCGCTCTTGAACGTGACACTCTTCCGCTCTCATGTCGAGTTTGGGTTATCCTTGCTCAGTCACTTGTCCTTCCAGGTTTGGGTTATCCATTTTACCTCTCATCTTACTATTCCACTTCATCGTTATGACCCTTGGTCCTATGATGAGTTTAATGCTTCCACACTCCGGAGTCGTGTCGCCAATATGTTCAAAAGACGTCCAATCTGTAGTTATTTACCTATACATTGTTTGAGTCAATGTTACAATCTTGAAACTTATTCCACTTTGTTCCTCGTTTCATGTCAATGATGGGGGAATCATTATGACCCTCCTTCAATGGGTCACTTCCTATCAACTTCAGCTCATTATCTAGGAATATGACTTAGAAACAACCTTTCAGTGTTGTTAGAGCCTAGATTTACCTCAGGCTGAAAAGGTAAGCTTCTAGGTCCACATCAAACCATGCTCAGCCTCGTAGCTAGCCCTACGAGGGAAGGAGAGGGCTCTCTCTGGGTCAATCTCAACAAAATATAATCGATTGGGGTTTGAGATGACTGAATTAAAAACTAATCTTAGGCTAGGTATGAAGTGCAAGGATTGATTTGAGTTTTTAGGGATTTTGTGTTGGAAAAAGGGAAAGGCAAATTTGGGTCCGGGGATGAGGCGCAGTTTTTGCAGAGTTCTGATTGGGGCAAAGAAGGTGATCGTTTTGATGCTTTAGATTGAAATGAATGGATGGATTAGACTAGTGAGGAGCCAAGGAGGGCAAGAGAATCTCAAGAGTCCTCCTCAAACAGATGAAAACATTGAAAATTAAACAAAATTTCAAGGCAGAGCACAGCAGTCCAGTGAATTCTACCTTAATCACTCATTTGTTTAATTTTAGAAGAAAAGAGAAGGGAAAATGATACACATAAACATCAATGAATTACAATTACATAGAGAAAAACACCATCAAAACACAAAGCCACATGGATCCCAACAAGTGCTACAAAACCCTGGTCTTTCCTTTGCCAAAAATGCTGAAAATGAATGTACAATGAAGTGCCAAGCAATCCCAAGTGTCCAACCTTGAAAGTGACTCAGAAAATACATGATATAGACTAGCCCAACCCATTCCCATGCCTCTAGGGGTCAAGCTCGTCATTCTAGGAGTTGTTTCAACCATTTCTAAACAAAGCACTGAAATCTAGGCAATCAAACAACTTGCCTCTATATGATAGGAAACTGATTCATTCATTAAATTTTCACTTTTTAGTGAATGAATCCTCTAGAACAAGTAAATATGTGCCAAAATTACATCATAGTCATCAAGTTACATCAAGATAGATCAATAATTACATCAAAAAGAAAAACTAGTCAAAACAGGGCGAATTTCTGAGCTGTACAGTGAAAAATAGGCAAAAATCCTCTATGCACTGCACCCAAAATCTCTATGCGTAGAACAAATTTGGAGCTGATTTTGAGGCACTTCTTGAAGTCCAAATTGAGCTCATGATAGCTCGTAGGAAATCCCTACCTGCCTACTTTCCAACCCAAGTGAAATTTTTCAATGTGGTATCCATTTTCCCCTTCAAAACTTCAATCTCCCAACACTGTTTCCTGTGTGCACAAAAGGTGGCAGAGAGGTCATTTTTTGCATGTTTTTGACCTTTTAGGAAACCCAGAACTTGATGAAAACCTTAGGTAATCCATGAGCATGCATAGTTTTTCATAAAAAATCCAGAAATGTAAATTTTTCCTCCATAATATCTCCCAATTATAAGCGCGCACCAAGTGGTGCTACGTGTTGGGCAGAAAAACCTGTTTTGTAACCCAAAAATTTCAAAATTGCCAAAATTTTCTCCAAATTCCTTGAAATTTGGGCTGGAGGCCTATCATTGAGTATCATGCTCAGCCAAAGAAGCTTCGACCAAGATTTGAAGTTGATCATGCTCTTTTTGTCCTTTTTGTCTTTTTGATGCCTTTCTCAATTTCGCCTTTAGATTCCTGATCCTCGCTTTGGAACTCATGTTTCGGGCCATATAATGATAAGTCATGTGCCTCAACATTTTTTTCTCCCTATTGGCTTTTTCCAACAACTTCTCCAAATGAATGTTTACTTTCTCCAACACATATTCTCGGTCCTCATCCTTTTGCTCAATAGGTTTGCCTTGTGCCCTTTTCATCTGCTGCTAGTTTTCCTTGATGAGTTGCAGTTCTATTTCAGCTTGCCGATCTTCAAGTTGCTTGTTTCATTGCTCCAAGTATTTTATAACCCACTTAGTCCTCTCCAAGTTGAGGGATAAACCTTTAATATCTGTTTGCTACTCCTGGATGATCTCTCTAAGATGTGCACTTTGCAGGCCCATGTCTGTATCATCATCCTGAATAAGAATAAAGTACCGCTCACCTGAAGGCCCCTCACCTTGTATTGGCTTCTTACCTCTGTCCTATACTTGTACCTGTGCTACTGATGGCGACAATGGGACCCCTTCCACCCCAGGTGGAGATAGTACTCGTCGGGCTGCTGCAAACAATCCCCTCGTGCCTCTTTGATAGGTGACATATGTCGGCACACTAGTAGCCTCTGCCTCCTATCCTCCATGCTGATGTGAAGGTTCACCCGCATCATGGACAACCTTCTAATGAGCTGCTGAAACTGTGAAGAACTCACGGGAAATGAAGTCCTCCCATGCGATACCCTACAACCCAAGCTGATGTACAAAAATGATCTTGATGAGCGCATAGTGGTAAATGTTGTTGTATTGCTGTTCAGGGGTCTTCTTCTGCACAAGAGTAGTCATCCTCTTGATGTTTCAGCACATGAAATATGGAATTTTCATCATCCTTACTCTCGTGAAATGCATCAATAACCTGATATGGTATGCATAGAGGCGTGAGAAGCAGCCTTCACAACTGAAGTATCTGATAATGAGTCTCATCAATGGTGCATAATCTTCCTTCAGAAACCGGAACGGGAATACCCTGTTGAGCTGCCTCAAATAGCTAGGCCTGATGTAAGGTTCATAATATGCTCTATCTAGCTGTTGTCTCTTGTTCCACTCTTCACCTATGTTCAGTATCCCGGTGGCTTGAGAAATGGTTTCTAGTGTTAAGGTGAAGTTTACTCCAACAAGAGTAACATGACCATCGTGCAAGTGTAAAACAAACAACCGAACTAACTCCTAATGATGCTGGATCTGAGCAATCATCTCCCAATACTGAAAGCATGACAGCTGCTGAAAGCATGTCATTGCAAACGGGCAGGCCTGCAATTGAGTTAAGGAAGTAGGCTCTTCTCTGACATGTCTGCCACCTTTTCGAGGCCTTCTCAGCACATTAAGCTCAGTGGTTGAGTCACTATCTTGCTCATATGATGAATCTGTTTCTGTCATTGGTGCTGCAATGTGTATAATAATTGTATGTTTGTTTTGTGTTGTGTTTTCAATGCCAAATGTGCCAAAGGGAAATGAGGGACTGTGGGACAGTGGGAAAAGTGGATGATGGAGTTTGTCAAGTGAAATTTGAAATGTGCAAATAGTCACTTTGAGGGATGTGGGGATTTAGGGATTTTTTAAATGATATGGGAGAGGGAGAATGATAGGGAATGATAGGATTTTAGGATAGGGAAAATGGCAAGCGGGTATATGAGTGGTTTGGGAGGTTATAGCATAAGGGATTAACTATAATGATAGGATTATGAGAGGGAAGGGATCACAAGTGGGAAAAGAAACTTGGCACCAAAATCATAACTTCAAAACACCAATTTCATAACCCCAAAGGAGAAACTTTTAACATACACATAGGGTTTATATTTTCAAACTTCAAACCTTTAAATCCTCCCTCCAAACAATGCCCACCACAAGCTGAATTCAAAAGAAGAACTCTTGAACTTACTTGGAGTAGAAGAAATGGCTTGTTTTTGAGTTTTGATGGCAGAGGTGATATAAAGCTGGCCTGTTGGCTCTGTGCGCCATGCACAAACCCAGTGCACCGTGCCTCCGAGATGCGCCGCGACAGTGTAAATTTACACGGTGAATTTGCGCCCAATGCGCTGTGCGGCCTATGTGCGTCGCAACCTCCTCCAATGTGCCGCGCACACTTCCAGCACATAGCTTTGGTACTCAAACATGAAATTTGCTCCTTCAAAACTCAAATCGATATCCTTTGAGCTCTTGGCATGGCAATAGATGTTTCAAGCAATGAAAATTCTTCATGGAGTAATGGGTTTAAGTTTTGCTTCTCAAAAAACCACTTTCTTATGTTTTTAACTTTGACACTTTTTCATATTAATACAACTCTGTTTTTCAAATTCCCTTTTTGATTTTGGCTTAAATGATGAATCTTTTGGCTATTTTTGTAGGGATAGTGGCATGTCTTGACAAAGGAAGACCAAGGCTGTGCCTGGAGAATTCAACAACTGAAAAACTTTTTAAAAATTACATGGAAATTTATTAGAAAAGATGAAATGTCGAATTTTCTTCAAAACAGAGTTTTGAAGAAAATTCATACTCCATCAATATGATGATGAAATTTGTGAAATAATGACTTGTTTGGAACCTCCCTCTGGCCTGCTAGCACTATTGGAATTTGAAGACACAATTTGTGAAACCCTAGACCTATGACTAACATGACTCTCATTGATTGTCATTGACTTTGATGAACTTTGATGAAAAGACCTGAGCCAGTAGGTACAAGATAGGAGGGGAATGAGTGGCAAGGCCCTTTCATCAGATTATGGCATGCCCCTAATAGAATGTGGATGAGTGAACTGTATGAGACCGGAGGGCTAATGCGACTGACTCTAACAAGTACCTTAGAGCTTGGATGCCTTAATGGCAAGTTCTTTGCATCCTATGACAGGTTTTTGTCATTGGCCTTCGATCGGATGATTCCACGAGTGCTCGATTTTAGCTTCGTTATCACATTCACGAATTGTACTGTCGTACCTTGAGAGCCATTGCAATTATGGGTGGTTCCTCTCGTGCATGTTGATGGTCTACATCAATGGCTGGTAAGAAGGTGGTTTTCTAGCATGTTTGATTGCGACACATTCATTCACATGTTAAAATTCATACTTTGATTGGGTCGTGATGGAGTGCAAGACCCTGAGTCCTGTATGATATGACTGAGGCTGCAAGGAGTTATATGTTATTCATGATTGTACACATGTTTATTTTATACAGATGGTTGTGACCATACTGTTTGACTTTATATTTATGATAATGATACTTCCATATTGAATGGCTGCGTCCATACCTTGGATATTAGATTCACAGATGTTCGTTCTTATTTGGATGGCTGCGCCCATGCCATGGATCCTTTCATATAGTTCTTATTATCGGATGGTTACACCCATACCATAGATTCATGTCTTGATCTCAGATATATATGTATATGCATCCTTGATTTGCAGGTCTCTTGACAGTGTGTGTCCTCATCCTTGCAAAATATTGTAAAGCATCTTAGTCATCACTCCCCAGTTTTCCTTCATGCTTTAGGGGGCATCTATTACACAGTATTTTTTCACACCTCCTACACTTCCTCATGACATACCCTGAAGTGCCCGAAACATGACCATCATGCAGTGTACTTATTCAGATATGCAACTCATATCCTCCCTAAAACATTGATTGGAAAATTCCTTGAGCTTTCCCTTGAAGAAATAGCTCTAAAACCCTAATTTTGAGACTCATCGCTCTTATGAGGTTAAAAACCGCAATGGTTGCTTGTTGCATCACTATTGACCCACGATGGAATAGTTTTGTTCCCTTGTATACTCATGATGATCCCCAAAAAGGCAATTTTCCCAAAGAGGATGAGAAGCTTCATGATCTAGAAGCTTCTAGAGTGGCGAACTGGAGGTTGTTTGGCATAGATGAGGATGAATTCTCCCAACTTGGCCTCTTGGTCTTATCCCTATGACCTACCTCCTTGAGATGAGGACCTACTCCTATCTTTGGAGAGATCCTAACTCCCTTTCCTAGCCTACATATTCATCCTCTCCCATTCCCAAATGGTTAGAGGCTGGTTGGTCTATGTCTATTTTCACCCTTATGCTAAGATTGTGCTTATATGCTACTCATTTGGCTTTGAGAAGGAGTGCTTGGAGAGCTTAGCTTGGACTTGGATATTTAGTCAAGGAGAGCCTATCAACATCAAGGCTTGGTTGTATGCTTCCTTTTATTTTCTATTAATATACAACTACTGGTTCGGTTTCCCTAAATGTGTATGCTCATGTATCATTTAGCTTAACATTCCTTAATCAGTTAAGTAGGTTTCTTTTGAATATGCTATTTGTATTTTCATGCCTTGTTGTGTGTTTGATCTTTTATGCAGGTGCATAAACGCTGAGAGCAACAGGAATGAGGTAGGCCATATTCTTTGTTTCTATTTCAATTGCAACTTAGGAAAGTGTTTGGTATATTGTCACTTCAGCTGTTAGACCCACTCATTACGCTAGATGGACCATTTTTGTCCACAGAGAGGATTTACCTAGACAACAGGTGCACTATTTACAGTTGTAAATCTGGCAGGCATGACATTTTTGGACTGTTAAAAATGCAATATTTAAAGACCGAAGGCGAGAAATAATTGATGTGAAGGATTTTATGAGCAGTAGCATATCCTGACATATGACTGCCACAAGCCCCAATGTGATAGTCATTTATGACTCTCTCAACTTCTTCAAATGTCAAACATCTACGAAGGATAGAATCGATACCAACACGGTACAAAGTATTGCCAATAATCCGATAGGGTTGGGACTGATGTCAAATGCGACGAAATTTAGAATTGGACAGCTCCGATGGAAAAGTTTGGGTTCGGAGATAAAAAATGATATCCCTATACCATGGGTCAAGAGTGCTGATGAGAAAGAGATTTTCATCAATAATTAGCTCATCAGAAGCCGTAGATGTGGTCGCAGAGGGAACGTCACAAATTAACTCAGAAAAAATCAGTGATTCTTTGATTTGGCTATAGAAAATTCCAAATCAAATTCCTGAAGGATAAGAATCCACTTAGAATACTTTCCCCCCAACAACTGACGTTTCAGAATGTATGTCATGGGTTTGTAGTCAGGAATCACAGTGGTTTTCAATAAGAGAATATAGTGTCAAAAGCATTGAACAACATGAACAATTGCTAAAGCCAATTTATCGACATGGGCATATCGAGTTTCAGTGTCAATACAATTTCAATTTAAGTAGTAAATCACGTGCTTGTTTCCATCATCATCATCTAGAACCAATACCACGATAATAATACTATCGGTTTTGACCAAGTACAAGAAGTAATCACAATGGTAATTGGGGGGATGCAGTAAAGGAGCACTAATGAGGGTGTTCAATAATGCATCAAAAGGTCTTTGAGCAATTTCATCCTAAATTAATGGGATCCATTTCTTAAGAAAGCGAGTAAATCCCTTGGCAAGTTCAACATAATTGGGTACAAAATGATGAAGGAAATTAGATTGCCCTTCTAAGCTCTACTTACAATGGCCTCTACTTTGACGAGGTCAATCTAGATGCCTTCATTAGATACAACAAAAGCTAGGAGATGACCATATTCTATGATCATGACGATCATGACTCTTAGCAGAATGTGCTGGTAATTCGTCAAAATATGGTTGAACAATGTGTTTAATGTCATGAAAAGCATAAGACATCACTTGTTTGAAGTTAGCGCTGACGTTTTTCAGACCCAAAGGGATTTTTTTATAGGCAAAGGTTCCCCATGGACAGATAAAAGCAGTTTTATGCTGATCGAGAGGAAAATGTTAATTTGGTTGTAGCCAGAAAAATATTCCATAAAAGAAAAAATCTCACTGTTGACACACATCAATGATCTAGTCTATAAAAGGAGTTGGATAATTAACTTTCAGACATCCCTGATTGATATCATGGTAATCAACTCAAAAACGAATAGTCCCTTGTTTTTTAGTCATAGGAACAATATTCGAGACCCAATTTGTTAATGGAATAGGGTAAATGAAACTACCCATAAGGATTTTTTCAACTTATCCCTTTATAGTGACTGCCTTTCTAGGGTGCATTGAGCAAAGACACTGACGAATAGCCTTCACATTTGGATAAGTAGGTATTTTGTGCACAACTAGAATTGGATATATGCCAAGAATTTCTTCATATGACCAAGCAAAGACATCACAAAATTCCTTGAAAAGGGTAGTGTAAATATTGATCTCATATGGAGAACAAGAAACCCCGACATGGATGTTTTCGATGATTCCTAGTTTAACAAAAATGTCGATGGGCATCGTAGTAGTAATGTTCCCCATGTTTCCTTAAAAAAAAACTTGATGCACTAAAATAGGCATTTGAAGTGGATGAGGTTGTGCAAGGGAAACAAAGGTTTATAAACACAATGAAATATCTCTAGGTCTTGAGAGAAATGAGGAACAGTGATGGGCATCATTCCAGGGATTTTCCTCAAGAGACATAACCTCATTGATATTCTTATCAGTTGGAGATGTCTCATTCAAGGGATTTGGAGAGTCCCAAGAACCAAGCCAAGGGAATTGTGAATACATGTCTAGATGCATACTAAGATTAGCATGACTTTCACAAGTGGTCGCTGAAGCCAAAACAACAGCTTGATATGCTTGTTCTACTAGGCTGAGTGGCATGACATCGCCAAAAGAATCAACTTGATCAGGATGAGGAATGATCCAAGGATCATGTGAAGTGGAGATCCTGTTAGTGAAAGTAACGTTTGGAGGTGAGAGGGAAAAATTTCTCTTAAGAGTAGGGTCTTTAAAAAGACTTGCCCCAACAATATCGTAAGGGGTGTCAGTATTTCCCACATATGGCACATTTCCATTCGAAGAGATAGAAGAGAAAAAGATAACTGATCAACGGTGATTATTCCCCACCCACAAGGAAAATGTAGCAGACAGAACAATGTAGAAACCACGCAAAACATAACATGGGTCCAACTCCTACCAAATATAAGGTTATAATTCAAGTTTGCATCAATGACTTCTACTTCTAGATTAACGATTTTCCCTTCCAATGTTATGGGAAAGTTTGTGAGAATACCGTATGGATGAGATCCTCTACCATTGAAGGCTTCTAAGGTGTTAGGAGACCGGTTAAGAGGCATAGAGACAATAGCTTTCCAACATGATACAAACATGATGCAAGTGGAATAACCCTAATCAACAACAGTCCTATGAATCATCTTCCCTTTGATAATGACTTGGATTAAAAATGAAAGCTAATGTGGAAGACGTGGAACATGATTTTCTAGGTTAAAGGCAATGAGACTTGAATCAATAGGGTCAATTCCTCCTATAGCGGATAGTAATGATTTTTGTTGCGATGGAAAACTCTGGAGAACTTCTAAGGTAGACATTGGTGAAGGCGGTTGAGCTAAATCTTTGACAATAGTATAATGTTGAGCAACTCGTGCATTCAGATTGTATGATGGTTTCTGAAGGAAACCCTTAGGAGTTGGTTGGATAATAGTGTCATTACTAGGTATCTCAATATTAAGAGGAGAAGAATTAGGTGGAGTAGAAGTGAAAGGTGTACTAGTAACTTCTTTCTCCACCACATGTTTGGGAGGAGTCGGATAGTCTTTTAACTGAGTGGCAACATAGATAGGTGTCGTCCACTCATATAAACCTGAGAGCCCAAAGATGTAGAAGATTTTGGTTTACCTACCAATTGGGTTTGATGTGGTGGTAAATTTTCTTATCATACAATCGATGTCCCTTGGGTGCATTTTAACAAACGACTGAATTCAACATGACAAGGGCAATCCCTGGTATAGTGATCTTCATCACAAATGAGGAAAGAATATTTGGACTTATGTTTAGACTCATCATCAATAGACGATTTCAAAGGATCCTATTTTGGGGTAGAATATTTGGCTTTTCCTTCATCCTTCTTTTTACCTTTCGAGGTTTTGTCTACTGTGGTAGATTTAACGACATTAACTTCAGAGGTTTTACCAATATTTTGAGAGGGATTCAAAGGAGAATTTGATGCAGTAGTTGAAATGGATTTCTTCTTCGTAGAAGAAGAAGAAGCTTTACTAGAAGATTGAGTCACTGACCCAATAATACTGTCGACGGGTGGTGCCTCTAGAGATGTAGGATCAGTAGACTGTCTCAGAGTATCACAAAAGAGATCATACAATGTGCTAGAATGGGAATATACCAAATCAAGATATTGGCCACAGGAAATGGCTTGATCTTCAGTCACACAATAACCCATAGCTATGTCCTTGGCAATTTTGTTAACGAATCATTTGGTAAACCATTCAGTTAGAATTTCATCAGGAATATCGAACTTGATAAAATGGTGCTGACATATCCATTCATGTATGTGATCATAAATGTGTATAGAATTCATCTGTTTAAAGACGTAAGGAGATTGGTACCAGTTTCATATCGAATTGGCAGCTAAAAATGAGTAAGGAAGGCCATTTCCAAAGTGTTGAAGTCTTGGAAGGCACCTTGAGGTGACTCGATGTACCATTTCACGGTAGCACCCATCAAGGTTCACTAGAAATGGCGTAGACGAATGGAATCATCAACCCAAGAATTGGATGAACACCATAAATGATAAGTCATAACGTGGGTCTGGGGGTATTCTTCAAAATTTCCTTCGAATTTTGAAAAATCGCCAGAAATCTTAGTAAGAACTGGAGGCCAATACGATGAATGGATTATTGGGTCATTTGTGATTCTTGACACATCCGGTAGTTCCAACGTTGCTAGAAATGGAAATTATGGATTGAAAGGCATGAGGGGCCTTTGATAACGCCCAGTTTGTGGATTCCAACCTTGTTGGTATGGGTTCTACCACCAAAGAGGTGGATTTTGACCATAAGGAGTTTGATATTATCCCCATTGATAGGTATTCTGACCATACAAGGGTGGAGTTTGTCCCTAGAAAGGTGGGTTCTAACTAGGGTAAGGTTGATATTGACCCATAATAGGCCGTTGAGAACCATAAGGTGGATTAAAAACTTGCGAAGACTATGGAGGATAACGTTTTTGTTACAAAAGTTGACCCTAGTGGTAAGATTGTTGACCCTGCTCCTGCAGGGGTTCACCTTGTTGTTGTAAGGGTTGGCCTTGTTTGTACAAGGGTTGGTTTTGTTGCTACAAGGGCTGACCTTGTTGCTGCAATGGCTGTTGATAGGGCCCTTGTTGCACATAATGTCCTTGTTGTACATAATATTGTTGTTGTTGGAAAGGTCCTTGTGGAATTTTTTGGGTTCTAGGTTGGTACTAATAGGTTCTAGTTTGAAATTGACCAGATGTCCCAAATGCAGGATTTGGACCGACTATATTTGGGGTCCTGCTTATTGATTAAAAGGTGGATTTTGAGGATATTGTGAGCCATATGTAGGGTACAATTGTTGGTAGGGTATTTGGGTCAAAAGAGGCCATTGATATGGGATTTGGCATGATCTATATGGAATAGATGATCCACTAGGATAAGGTACACTGCCAACAGTTTGACTAACTCTGGTAGGGTGAGTTTGAAATCCACTCACATAAGTTCCACTTGAAACAAGAGGTACATATGGAGGAGGTGGTTGTTCCTCCCATGTAGTGGGATAGGTGGTGGCACATATTGTCCACTTAATGGAGGACTTGAGGAACCTATAGGGAGATTAACCATCCCAATGGTAACTTTCGGTTGTATAGGAACTAAAGAAACTGCAGTTTTTACAGGAATTTGAGAGGCCACGTTTGAAACAAATAGGCTAGAAGTAGGCATAGCGCCCAAAAAACAAATGGGATTATGATAAAGTGAAGATGCACTTGGAGTACCTGAAACCAATTGAGCCAAAAAGGTGTAACCTGGTGGAAACAAAGGTTGATTTCTTTCAGGCAGTGGTGGAGATGGCATACTTCCCACATACGGAAAGACTTCAGGTGGAAATTTATATTCAGATCCATCGCTAACACCAGGAGTTTGAGTGGTCGAGACTTATGGAGGAGGATATCAAGGAGAGGTTGGAATCTCGTCTTTTGATGCCATAGGTGGAAACAATTAGCGAGGAGGAATATGCGATGATCAAGGAAAAGGTTCCAAAGGCATGTTGGGATTATCAAGCAAACTATATGGTTGTTGAGGAGATATGACCAATGGATCAAAAAGTGGATTCGAAGGGAATAATAAATACCTTTGTGGAACCTCGGGAATTTCTAGATTAGATTCCACAGATGATGATTCTTGAGGTGGAGGATGAGAAGCAAGGGGTTAAATACTTGGGATAATTCCAAGTTCAAAACCTTGGGCTTCAAGTGACTGTGAAATCTCAAGATGGACTCCTTATGGTGACCCTTTAGTGTCAGATGGTGAAGGAGATATGTAAGGAGAACCTGGTGGTTCAACCACGATGACCTTCTCTCAAAAACAATATGAGGTGGTTTATTTGAGCTTACAATTAAAATTTACTATTAATAAGGCAATGTGAGGACAAGGATAACTGCATAAGTAAGTCATGTTATCGTGGGTAGTTAAATTTTGGAACTCAAAGACAAGAAATAAATAAAAAAGGGTGTGCTAGGTAAGAGGGTTTACTAAGTATCCATGAACTGCTATATACACCTTATCCAAAACCAAAGACTTAACGTACAACAACCAATATCCCTGAATGTTATGTTCGGTGTATCACGTTTACAAGGTGGCTGACTCAATTATCTGTGGCTAAAGGATATCAACCTAGTGGGGTTTTCCAATATATACGCAACAGTACGAGGAGCACAAGTTCGTGTTAACATTGTCTAATGCATAACCATTTGATGAGATCATTCCCATATACTTGCCATACATGGAGCGCCTCCGATATACTCGAGAGTACAGGAGAACAATCCTATATACTTTCGTACGTGGAATGAGATTTCACCCCCGGGATATAATGCAGGCAGTTAATGAAGGCTGCTAAGTTTATAGATGTCAGAACACGTCTCTATCCTAGACCTCTAAATGGTTGCATTAAGTTCCAAATTCTCCTTAGGTTAATTGAGTAAATTTTAATGTTGTTCTTGAATTATGTTTCAATTTTTTGGCTCAAATGATGTCACTTGAATCCTTAAAAGGAAATTATATGAGAAAAGGAAACTTTCCACTTCAATGAAAGCTAAACTAACAAGGGAAGATAATTCAATCAATTAATGCATCAAACAACATGCCTCCACTAAATTTTCTTTCCAAATGCAATATTAAAAAGCAAAACCAATCTTCATTATCTTATATGCAATCTATCGAGAGCAAAATGATGTTTATTTCACTAAGATGCACTTTATATAAATGATGTTCTCTTTGATTTTCGGATCTTTAATGTAGGCAAAGCCTCAATTAAAGCAAAAATGAAATTTTTAATTCCAATGCTTCTAATGCAATCAGTGCACCAATCAAAGCAACACCAACTCAAATCCAAAAATACTTGAATTAAAATTTCTTTCGCGTTTCTTTTTTAAATGAATAAACCATTCACTCTTTTTAGCTTGTATTAAACAATGTAATCTATGTTTGATAATCAACAAAGATGATTTTTCAAGTGCAAAATGACCTAATGCAATTGAAAATAATATTTTCAAAAGACAAGCCAAAACTAATGCAAATTGAGCTTTTGAATGATTCTAACAGATTATCAGATCCAATCAATCGGAAAACTACAAACCTAGTGACACTTACAAGCGACAAGTGACAATCAAATGAGCTAAAAACCCTAGAATCAATACAATTTCACTCCAAATACTTGAAATCTCAAGAGACAAGAATTGGCTAATCAAATAAGAAATTCATACAAAACACCAATAAATCCAATCATAATGGACAATAAAAAGGACCTAAGGGGCTGTACAGTGATGTGTGGTTTGGCGGTAAGTCACTTGGGCGAAGCCTGGGAGACCAGAGTTCAAATCTCATTGAGTGCACTGAATTGCTGTGGTGGAAGCTAAAGGGGCAGATTCCCCAATCCCGTCTTGGTGGCACGTGAGTCTTCTTTTGCTAAAATCATAAGATCTTAGGATACCTGACTTGCAGGTGTTTGGATGTACTCCTAGTGTTATAGAGGTATCTACGAGGATTGATCTTGGGTCTTCCATAGATTAGGACTTGTAGTTACTAATTCACCATGTGGTTAAAAAAAAAGAAAGGGCCTAAGGGGCTAAGACACTAGATTTCGACAAAGAAACCCTATTTTTCACCAATATATGAGATCAACATGGTTGTAATCAGCAAACTCATGTTGAACAAGGGTTCAACATGACTGTTTTAAAGGAAAGCGTGCTGGCAGCGCGACTTTCTGAGTGAAAAACGCTTTGGACGAGGAATAATGAAAAAAACAAAGAATATTTCAACAAACACTCTAGACGTAGCACTCTAAGTTAGTACTCAGTCACTGTGCAGACCTATATAGGCTCATACTAACTGAGAACTCAATGGTCGATCAAAGTGATCAAGAGATCAGATCGAAAAAGAGATTGAAGAGGCTATGGCTTCCTCAATGGAGTCATCATTATGTTGTGAAGGAAAATCGCCTCTGTGGATAGAGGTGATCTCTCTAGCCCAATGAATAGGTCTAGAAACAAACTAAATAAACTAACATACACTTTCCTAGCTTATGTTTAACAAGTGATTGTTGAGTATGGAGCATGATTGTTTAGAGGTCTTTGTTTTAGCCGAATGTATAACCTAGGAAGTTTGTACACCCGTCCACATGTGGGGGACTTGTCCCCCCCCGCTGGGGTTCAGGGGGGCTGATCCCCCCCAGCTGGGGGGTCTGGGGGCTAGTGGTCCCCCGGCAGGGGTTTCGAGGGTAGCGCCCCCGAAGCTAAAAACAGATGTAAAATTGCCTTGTAAAAGTATAGTAATTTCTAGTCAATCTAGGCCGTTCATTATGCAGATGATTTGACTGTAGAACTTATGTTTAGTTTAGGGTTTTTTCCCTAGAAGGAAACCCCTCTCTTTGTATGAGGACATTGAATTGATGCTGTGTAATAGATGTGTATTCTCTGAGCGAGAAATAGAGAGGTGAGACTGTGAGAGAAAACAGAGGATATTACATCGGATCTGCTATAGGTTGTGTTTCTTCATTTTGCTGGATAATAGAAAGGAAGGACTGGCTGTTCAGGGTGGACGTAGCCCAAACTGGGTCAACCATATATATATGTGTCTCTTTAGTTTTATGCATTTTCTGTGTTTATATTTATGCAATATTCTATGTGTTCTATTGCTCTATAATATATAATTCCCTAAAAGCTGGTATCAGAGCCGAAGGTCTATTTGGCTGATAAACTCATAGGAAATAAGGGTTCCTGGTTTGAGTGGGAGCAATGGCAGAAGATGGTAAGTTTAGGGTCGTGAAATTTAATGGCCAAAACTTCTCGCTGTGGAAGATGTAGATGGAAGATTATTTGTATCAAAAATATATGTACCTACCATCGGGCAGAAAAACAAAGATGCTGATAGGTATGACAGATGAAGAATGGAACCTCCTCGATAGAAAGGCACTCAGAATAGTACGCTTGTGCCTCGTAGCATCAGTCGCGTTCAACATTTCGAAGGAAACAACGACAGAGGGTTTGATTAAGGCGTTGGAGAAACTATATGAAAAACCCTCGGCTTCGAACAAGGTATTTCTTATGAAACAATTATTTAATATGAAGATGTCGGAAGGTGGATCTATTGCAGATCATTTAAATGATTTTAATACTACTACAAGTCAGTTATGTTCTGTAGGGGTAAACTTTGATGATGAAGTTAGAGCTCTGTTATTCTTGTGCTCATTACCAGAAAGTTGGAATGGTTTAGTAATGGCCATTAGTAACTCTGTTTCTGGATCTAATACTTTAAAGTTTGATGATGTTGTCGGTGCTATCCTTAGCGAGGAAATGCAATGGAAAAACTCTAGTGAGACATCAGGTAATGCTTTAAGTGCAGAGTCTAGGGGAAGAAAAATGAAAAGAGGAAAGATCTCAGGATATCGCAGTAAATCAAGGAAAGGCAGATCCAAGTCTAGATCAGGGATAGTGTGTTGGAAATATGGAAAGAAAGGACACCTAAAGAAAGAATGTAGACCTCAGAAGGGAAAAGAAGGAGATGCACAACAACAAAAAAATCATGAAGCAAATGTGACATGTGAAGTGTTACAAGATGCTTTGATTCTTTCTTTCAAAAATATTGCTAATTCTTGGGTGGTAGATTCAGGGGCCTCATTCCATGCCACACCTGATAAGAAATACTTTCATGACTATGTTCAAGGAGATTTTGGACAAGTTCGTTTGGGTGATGATAAACCCTGTAAAATTGTTGGAATGGGTAAGTTTCTTGTAAAACAGCAGAATGGAAACCAATGGCTACTAAAGGATGTAAGCAATGTTCCAGATCTGAAGAAAAATCTGATTTCAACAGGGCAGTTAGGCGGTGAAGGTTGTGTGACAAATTTCACAGATAAAGCTTGGAAGGTCACCAAAGGAGCCCTAGTAATAGAAAAATATGAAAAGGTTGGTACATTGTATTTATGCAATGGTATTTCTAACTCTATTAATGCTTTAACTTCCAAAGGAGCAGATGCAGCATTATGGCATCATAGGCTTGGACACATGAGTGAGAAGGGGATGAAGATCCTTCACTGAAGGAATTTTTTTTCAGGTTTGAAGAATGTTAATTTGGACTTCTGCGAGAATTGCATTTATGGAAAACAGAAGAGAGTCAGATTTCTTAGATTTGGGAAAGAAAAGAAGAGCGAAAAATTAGAGCTTGTGCATACAGATGTATGGGGACCTGCTCATTGTGTTTATCTGAAAAAGCAAAATGATGGAAACTATATTATATTGTTATTGTATGTAGATGACATGCTTGTTGCAGGGTCTAACATGCAGGAAATAAATGTGCTCAAAAGAAAATTGGAAAATTCATTTGGAATGAAGGATTTGGGAGCTGCAAAACAAATCCTTGGTATGAGAATAACTAGAGACAGGAAAAAATGAAAATTAACTTTGTCTCAGAATGAGTACATACAAAAGGTATTGAAAAGATTTAATATGCACAATGCAAAACTAGTTAGTACACCTTTTTTTAGCCGTTTCAAACTTAGTAAGGAAATGTGCCCAAAGACCCAAGAAGACATGGATTATATGTCTAGAGTTCCATGTGCATCAATAGTTGGAAGCTTAATGTATGAAATGGTCTACAAAAGGCATGATATTGCACATGCAGTGGGAGTTGTAAACAGGTACATGAACAATCCAGGAAAGGAACATTGGATGGCAGTGAAATGGATTCTCAGATATTTGAAAGGTACCACAAATCACACATTATGCTTTGGTGGTTCAAACATTTCTCTACAGGGATATGTTGATGCAGATATGGTAGGTGACAGAGATAACAGGAGAAACCCTACAGGATATGTATTTACTGTAGGTGGAACAACTGTCAGTTGTGTTTCAAAAATCCAAATTGTTGTTGCACTTTCAACAACAGAAGTAGAGTATGTTGTTGCTATAGAGGCTAGTAAAGAAATGATTTGGTTACAAAGGTTTATGGGTGAATTGGGTAAGAAGCATGATATGGGCACATTATACAGTGATAGACAAAGTGCCATTCATCTTGCAAAGAACTCAACATTTCATTCCAGGACTAAACACATACAACTCAAGTACCATTTCATACGATCAGTGTTGGAAGATGGAGAGTTGAAGCTGCAAAAGATACACATTAGCCAGAATCCTGTAGATATGCTAACAAAAGTTGTGACCAGGGAGAAACATATAATATGCTCAGTTTCAATTGGTCTTCAAGGATGATGATGAAGACGAGAAACAACCAGGTCCAAAGAGGAGTCATTGTCTAGAAAATGAAGCTGTGGTGGAGTTGCTACAATCATTCTCCATGTGGGAGATTGTTGAGTATGGAGCATGATTATTTAGAGGTCTTTGTTTCAGCTAGATTTATACCCCAAGAAGTTTGTACACCCCTCCACGCAGGGGGGTGTGGGGGGGGGGGGGGGGGACTTGTCCCCCCCGAGGGGTTAGGGGGGGTCGATCCCCCCCGGCTGGGGGTTCGGGGGCCAGTAGTCCCCCAAAACAAATGTAAAATTGCCTTGTAAAATTATAGTAATTTCTAGTCAATTTGGGTCGTTCATTAGGCGGATGATCTGACGGTAGAACTTATGTTTAGTTTAGGGTTTTTTTCCCTAGAAGGCAAACCCTCTCTTTGTTTGAGGGCATTGTATTGAGGCTGTGTAATAGATATGTATTCTTTGAGCGAGAAACAGAGAGGTGAGACTGTGAGAGAAAACATATGATATTACAGCAGATTTTCTGTAGGTTGCGTCTCTTCATTTTGTTGGATAATAGAAAGGAAGGAATGGCTTTTTGGGGTGGATGTAGCCCAAGCTGGGTGAACCACGTATATCTGTTTTTCTATGGTTTTATGCATTTTCTGTGTTTATATTTATGCAATATTTTATGTGTTCCATTGCTCTGTAATATATAATTCCCTAATAGTGATGAGAGACAGTGACGTACCTCACTCTGATGTTAATCACTCAAGCCTTTCAAGATGACTTTGATTCCTTTGCTTCCAAGCTCATTCCTTACTTGTTCTTTACATTCGAGTACTTATGCCTTAATGTTGGAGACCTCCTTTTGGTGCATGTCCTAGTCCAATCAAAGACTCTTCAAACACTCCTCCTCCAAGTTACAATGGGTAGAATTTGGGCATAATCGCGTTATAGGAATGCAGGAAATCAATGACCAACCATTTGGGGATGGAAGGGAGTTGATTTATAGGAAGGGAGAGGGAGTTAGGGATCCAAAAAATAGGGAGGAAGGTCCACATCTCAAGCGGAAGGTCATAATGACAATATCAATAGCTTCATATGGGAGAGATCGACCATATCTACAACAACCAATATCCAACTCGTTTTTCTTGAAGTTTCTAGCATACAAAGCTTCTCCCCCATTTTGGGAAAACTTGCCACAAGAGGTTTAACGCGGGTTTTCATATCAAAACCCTCACTGGAAGTGCTAGGGTAAAGTAATGAAACAGGCTAGCAGCACAGGTAGGCAATGGAGCAAAGAGGATTGGACTAAAAATTAGGGATTTAGCTAACCTTCTTCAGAATTGACTCAGGGAAGATTTCCTTTGGTTTTTCAGGGATGTTTTTGTTTGTGTATCATGATGGATATACTTCACAGTTGTCAACATTTTGGCTCTTCGAGATATGGAACAAGAAGTGAATAGGAGGTGTGACAAAATATTTTGTAACACTTACTATGCTGAGAATGTTGATTATGATGTTGATGCTTAAAGATGGTTTATAAATATGACTCTTCTTATGAAAATATTTAAGTTTGAGAGCATCCTTGTACCAGGTGTACAATTATGAATACCACCTAGTTAATAGAGAGTGTTGGAGAATGTAACTAGTTTAGGTCTTCATAATTTGTACTATTATGTATTTATGTAAAAAGAAAAAAAAATAAAAAATTTATTATTATTCTAGGAGAGCATGTTCTTCACAGTTGTGGGTTTTTGACTCAAAAGAGTTAAATTCAATATTTCGACCCATTGTAAAGAAAAAGTAAAAATAATTTTTAAATATATAATATTGGGTCAAAAATCCCTCTAGGTGCAAAATCAGCGAAGATGTCAAGTCGACGTTTCCCCAATGGAATGGAGGGCTGAAGTCTGAAAGAAAGGATATTTTCTTAAGCTAGAGTTTGTCAAAGATCTGCCTTGGTACATATCTTGTTATTGGTCTCTTACTAATGAATCTGTTGGAAATAAGGAAGGTTTGACATGGCACGTAGAGGTGGAAGTTCATGCAATTATGGGTCTTGGATATCTCATTTGATCTGATTCTATAAGAAGAGAAGTTTCTGGGTTTTCCCCTTGGATGGGTTTTTCCCTGACTTGAAGCCTATATCTTATGTTCTTTTTCTTCTATGATCTTCATGTTCATGTTGTGGTATTTGTTTAATAAAATAATCATAATAAATATTAATAAAGAGGCAAACTAATTTCACAAGCAATTACTACAGTAAGGAAAATCTAAACTAATATATAGGCCTCCCTATTTTCCAACAGTTCTAACAATCCCTTACTAGATGTATTCTTTGGCTATGGTTATAGTAGACCACTAGACATCTCCATCGCCCAAAACCTCCTTTCCATCTTGTAGGTGTACCTTCTCCTTTCCCTAGGGTCCTTACTGTCAAGACAGTGTGGGATATTCTTGTGCTTGATATTGTTGTGGGCCACAATCAACTCCCTCTGGAACCTAAACATGGTAATTGTCAGAGGTCTTCTCTTGTATCTAATCCAATTCACATCAAGAGAGAATGTCATGCCCAATATATTTGTAGAAATAACAAAAAGGAGTCATCACTGATCTTTTGTACCTTTGGATGATCAATAAATTTCTCAGCAGATTCCCCCACATGTGGAAAATATCACACCATATCCCCCTGTCCTGGGATAACGAGTTATTTTTCCTATAGCCATGTAATATTCCACCATTGAGAATTCATTTTGGTGGTGTCCATCCTTGCAAATCATGCACCACACCTCCTGACACTTTTCCTTTCTCTTTGAGAGGTTTTGAAATTACAATGTTAAGGAAACCAACTGCGACTATACTTGCACCATTCGAGCACTCCTCTCCCCACCCATTGGTGTAGCCTTCAACTGTATGGAAACATCCAATGCCTCGAGATGAGAGGTCAGCTTCTGCTACATTAATTGGATTTGAATATGCTACAATTTCCCTATTATAAAATACTCCTGATGTTATGCATTAGGGATCTATAATTTCAGTCTATCCATCAAAATTTTAAACCACCAGTGGTAGTCCCATATTGACTCACCACTACTTTACTTGATATACTTAATTTTAGTTATGTATTGGGAATTTGACTTGGGATCATGGAATTCCTTCAATAATGCATGTTCTATGTGTACCGATGTTCGAGGTTGACCCAAGGGCACAATAGCCTTATAATTTATATACCATGCTAGCATGTGGTCCCAAAAAGTAGTCACTAGTTGAGCTATCTTTGTTGCTTCATCTAGTATCTATTTAAAAGCCCATTTTTCTTCACACACAAACTAATGTTGTTCCAGATCTTAAGTTCTTGTCCCATTAAATACCTATAGCCTTAACGCAAAGTCAACACCTGCTATGGTTGGTATTTTGGTGCCTACCTGTTTAGATTTCACTGTCTCTGTCATGGGAATAATATCTTGAACTGTTTCTCCCACTTGTGTTCCAAACACTTACCTTGTATCTATTTCTCCCCTTGTAACTTCTACCTCTCCTTCCCTACTATAATTTTTGAAGTCTAAATATCTATGACGCCTTGGTACTAATAATTGCAAGAACGTAGAAAACAACGAAGATTTTACCTTTAATTTTTGAGGTGTAGATGCGGTCATTGGTTTGATCCATGGGATGTCTAAGGATTAGAAGATGAGGTGTAGTGGATCCTCTGCACTGATTTTTTCTTCCTCCTCTTCTATTCCTTCTCTGCTGAAACTAAGATGATGTGGTTAACCTTCTTCCCTTTTTTCGTAGTGATATTGTCCTTTATCCTAGGTGAAGGGCCCTCTCTATGGCATTACACTCCACTCATGGTGTATCAACTCCTCCTCTACACCACTTTCTACTATCTCTTCCTAGTTATCTTCACAGTGACCTAAAAATTATCTAATCTACATGCTTCAATTCTACATGAGATGACTCCTTTTCAACCTTCTATCAAAGGTCAATTTTGTCACAATTCTCTTCCTGATATCAAAACTACCAACATAACTGGTCCCACTGTGCATATTTCTAACTATGCCACTCATCTTGCCCATCCTTGGTGACAATGGGAAAGTATCCACTGCTCTTGTACTAAACATGCTAGTGGAACTTATTCACCTTTTGGGAGATCTCCACTCGCTTTACAATTCATAATCTAGCACTGAATCAACTACACCCCCTAACACTAGTCTCTTTCTCAACATCCTTCCCTACTTGTCCTCTAAATCTGTAATTCACTTACTATGCACTTCTATGTATCTCAACGAATATTTGCACCCCTTGTATTTTCTTTGCTTCAAGCCATCCTTGGTTTAGCCCCTTTGTTCCTTGCTCCATACAAGGCTTTAGCCACTCATGGTGTTGAACTCCAATGATATTATTTCCCTGTTTCTCAACAACATTTTAATCTAAGTTGTCAGTGTCCTCAAATATTTACCCCATGGTTCCTTGAAGAAATCTCGTTCAACTACACAAAAAGATTAGGTGGAATCTACTACAAACTCTACTATGTATCCCTCTAATATGCTATTTAACCAAAAATCAATGGTTGTAGAAATGGAATTACTTACAATATTTATTGTAATTCTCCCTTCCACCCCCTTGAAATTCCCAAGCCTGAGTGGGAGGTGTTACTTTAATCTAATTTAACCTTCATAGTTTCATCATGGAAATGGGGTTACAAAAATTTCCTTCCTTCCCAAAGTTAGTGGAATCAAATTTGGACAACACCAGAGCATTGAGCTCGTCAAGAGATTTTTGGTGACATCTTGATTTGAATCTTGGATCAAAAGTTATTTCCATTTGAATTTAACCCTCTTAAACCCCTTTCCATGTTAACAAGTCACCTGCCACATGTTACCCACATGGCACTACAACCTGACCTGAGGCCCATAGTGGTGCTCACCACGTCGTATCGGCTATAATGTTACCACACGATCACATCACTACTCAAACTTATAAGAGTGTTCCACTCCCAAATTCCTCTAGTGTAATGAAAAATTGCATGTCAAGTGACAAGGATAGTTCTATCCTTGGGATTATGTCTTCTCTATGACATCTGTACTTGTTCCATCCTACGGTTTATGTATTGTTCATGACATCCATGGCAAATTCTCATGTACCTATTTATCCCCCTTCAATTTCTACCTCTCCTTCCCTACTATCACTTTCACTTTCTAAATATCTACAACATCTTGATACTGATAATCGAGAAAAGGTAGTAAAAAATGAAGAGTTTACCTCATATTTGGAAGGCACATGTGGGGTTGTTGGTTTAATCTATAGGATGGCTGAGGCTTGGACGATAAGCTGGAGTAGATCCTTTGTATTGAGTTGTTCTTCCTCCTCCATTCATTCCTTGTCGATCTCAGATGACATGGATCCCCTTCTTCCCTTATATCACAATGACATTCTCCTTTATCCTAGTTGGAGGGCACTCTCCATGGAACTAAGCTCCACCCTTGGTGTAGGCACTCCTCCTTTGCACCTCTCTCTACTATCTCTTCCTCTCTTGGTGTAGGACCTAAACATTCTCTAATCTATGTGCTTTGATTCTACATGATATACCTCCTTTTGAACCTTCTGTCAAAGATCAATTCTATCATAGTTCTCTTCCTTGTATTGGAACTGTGAACATCCCTGTTGAGGGAATAAGTCCCCTAGGGCTTTGGGTTAGAACCCTAGCAGTGCAGGAGTAATCTACAACAAGAAACAAGCATTCAACTCAGGCAACATGCTTAAACAAACTAACTATGCAAGGATGAACATACCCGGATGTCCTTCATTTGGGTAGTTCTAGCCAGGGTTCAAACCCTTTGCAACTCCTGATGATCTTCGAACTTGAAAATCAACCAATTCGAATACACATAGCATCATATAGATAAAGCATTGTGATGAAATCAACTTTATATCATATAAGTAGATGGTTAGTTATACATTGAAATAGACATTCATATATAAACCATAACAATAACATTAGATGCATAAACAAAGTTGATATCAGGGACAAGACGTCATTTCTTTTTATTGTAGAAAAGTATAATAAAAACATGGAAATAGTTCACCCGAGTCTTCCTCATTTGGCTCCAAGCAAAATCGTCCTTTAGGTCCATCCAGTCTCAATCGTCAACAACCTCCTTCCATAACCAATACCATGATATCTCCAAGCATATGAGAGAACGTCAAAACTCAAGGAAACAAGGGTTTCCTGAACTTGGAGAAGTGCTTGAAGCACAGGGATTCTTCAGACTTGATTAGGGGATAATCTCAGTATAGTAATTCTATCATTTCTCTCCTCCTTAAGGCCTTCCCATTGAAGTCTTTTTATACTTCTCCCAAATTAGTTTTTTAGTTGGGAAATAGTTGGGAATAGTTGGGCCATGGGCACTAATAGGTAATCAATAGGTAAAACCCGTGATCTCATCCCATAGTTAAGGAAATTTATTTTTTAAAGTGTTTTAACACATAAACGCGGGTTGGGTATATACTAGCCCACAGGTACATGCTTTTAACACAGGGAAAAGTAGCGTACATGGAATAAAACACTATTTTTAAAATATTTGGACCAATTCTGGAAGGAGTGGTTGCCCTAGGCCATAAAGCAAGCATCACAAATACAAAGGGTGATATCTGGAGCTATAATAGGTTCCCCCTAATATATGAGGTCATATGGGGAACATGATGGCCGAAATGTATTAAGTATATGGAAAGGAAACTTGTCAAAAATTGAGAAGGACTTCACCAGATTTCAGCCTGCCAAGCCAGCAAAAGAAGATCAGAAAGAACCAACTGTCTGAGGCAGGCATAGCCATGCTCAGAGAAAGTAAAGCATGTTTGCATATCAAGTACAAGTGGATCCACTATGTATACAAGTATAAGGAACTGAAAGGTCATAACGGATCATCAGATCATGATCGAACTAGTACATGCTTGAATATCATATATAAAAAGATGATCAATGAAGCTGAAAGATGAAGCTGATCACTGATGTCAAAATTGATCCCAATAGAACCAAATGAACATGATGGAATAAGATGATACTACATTGCAACTCGGACACCAGCATATAGGATGCCGTTGTGAAGGACTGCAACATATAATGTGAAATGGTGTCTACTAGTAGCAACAGGAGCAACTGGCAAGTGAAGCAAAGAATGCTGATGCAACCCGAGGCCTTCACCGACCACCGTAGTACACTTCTACACAATGGGAATAAATGATCTGAAGTCGACCATGTGAGAAATCGTTTGATTACCGGTCATTTAGGTATACTGTTAACAAACGCAAGACTACTCACCGATAATGATAATGAGAGTTAAGGTACCTAGTACAATCTAACAAGTGTGAATAGATGAGATGAAGTCGAGCACCTGGAAGAATCTATCAATCAGGAGACTATGATGGTTTCCCACTGTCGATAGCGAAGGTTTTTCCATTGATAACTACAAACCCCAAGGTACTTCCAAATGGACTGTAGACCTTTTCCGCAGAGTAATGAGTCATATTCGACAGGGAAATATTTGCTAGAAGGAAGGCATTAAGGCATCCTTCATCAATCTAGCCCGAGGGTAATCTGTAGGCCAATAATCTGGAAGGAATTAGACGAAAAAATATGTAGTAACCTGACTGAAGCACGTTTCCAGCGTACACAAGATGTAGCTAGCGCACGATAGAAACCCTCTGAACCAACCAATAATGAAAGCTAACACAGAAATGAGGTATCCACCAATAGGGTCAAATGGAAACCAAGGCATTGCACGAATCCCAATGTGTGATAATAAAAGTTGATGTCGAACACAAGGGAAACCACTCAGTCAAAGACCCATGATACTGATCGATGCTAAGCACAACGTGATCTATCAATAATGAAAATAGGGCCAGGGTGCGGCTCTAGGCCTGTCCTCAGAGCAATATGTTGTCGTCGATAAGGAGAAGACCCACCAACAAGAAGTCAATGGAGACCTTCTCAAATCAGCACGAGTAAAGGACCAATATAACTGATGTGATGATAGACAAGACACTGACGACTAGGCATGGCCGACTGAAAAATAGGTCAAGAGACACCGCAGAGAGGCCGACTCAGGCTTACTTGCCTTGAACAAAAGCACGACTCAATGATGACTATGTGGCAGCATATGATAACTTTTTATAAGTTTGTCATGCAGGAGGCACGAACAAACTCTCCATATGATTGAAAGAGATAACCAATCAGAGGAGAACTGACTCAATAACAAGGTTAAGGCATACCTAAGTCAAACTAAATCCTGCCCAAATAGAGGAGAGACTTTGTTTTGAGTGCTTTGTTCAAGAGCGACACGACTGACTCTAGCTACCAACAATATATGGAAATGTTGTCCCGTTCCCGCTCTTTTTTGGAATATATAATTTTTTTGTCTTTTTCTTTAAGCTGGAAAAGAATAAAAGAATGCTATAGTACAATGGAAAGAACGAGTGTCAATGAAACAAATGATCTAGCTCCTAAGATGGGAACAATCCTATGCTCAATACAAGAAGGCGGAGCTGGTCAAGGACACCCAAAGGGATGTTCCTTCCATGGATCCGAGGGTGTGTCAAGTTATAGAAGCTAAGGGATTTCAAGTTTGAGTTTGCAGAAGACATGGTCAAAAAGTGGCTTAAACATGAGTCCAAGTGAAGCCGTCTCAAAGCCGAAAGGTGCAGATGGTCAAAATGCAGTGTAGTAGTACAAATCAACACAAAGGAGCCTCTAGGGTATAAGGCCAGAACGAAGCGAAGAAGCAAAGAGGAATGAGTCTTCAACGTGCAAGTCATGGCGGGACTAGAGAGGACTCTCAAGCCTACTCAATGAAACAGCATGGGCAACCCATGTCAGTGAGGTGCTAACTATGATGCCCATGTAAAGGATGGCTCTACCATCGTATCATGATTTAAAAATCGATGAGTGAACATGGCTTACTAACCATAACACGATGGGAGCAACCCTATGGCAAGTGTATTGACAAATGGAGGCTAGTATACAAAATTCAATGAAAAAAATGGTTTCCATAACCTATATGCCATTGAGTAAATGATCCCTGCCATGACGAGTTAGCAGTCATGGAACCGATGTGAAATTTCCAAAAAAGCGTCCAAAATGTCCTAAAAAAACAACCTATTCCCGACAATCCAAGCTCACAAGTTAAAAGATTCATTAGATGAAAAAAATCAAGTTTTGAAATAATTTGACATTTTCAAAGCTTATAAAATGACTTTTTGACTCACCATTTGTACCATTTGTGTTGAGATAAAAAGTTGTGGAGAAAAAAAGAGCAAACTTGCCCCCAAAATATTTGGACCGTTCAAATTGTATAAAAATCATCAGGTAACCCCCAATCCTAGCTTGCATTACTTTATGATTGTTTTTAGAAATTTATATTGAGATTTTATCATAGGAATTATTATAAGATTTCAACGTAGTGTATACGCAGGTTGGATATTATAAACTCGCGTACACACAGGCCTCACACATGACTATGTATGAAAGGGACCTACGTATACACGTTTTGAAATTTAAACACAAAAAACTAATGGTTGGAAATCAATTTTCTTTTAGGATGACAATAACCTAGAGGGAGAGGGAGCATACTACCATTGATAATGAAGTTATGAATGATCAACAGGCCTTAGATGCATTGAAGGGATGTGGTTTATTGAAAATTTTCAAAATGCCAAATATGAAGGCCAATACCCGCTTGCTTGAAATGTTAATCCACTATTGGAGTATCGAAGATGATGCTTTTATGATTGATCAAATGCCTTTGAGGATAGAGGTAGAAGATATTTACTTTATCACTGGTCTCTCCTGGAGAGGAGAAGTTGTACATTCGACCAACCAAACACTATGTAGTCTTTCAGTGGAAGACTACATGCATATACACTGTCCAAGGCATCCTGAGAAAATTGGAAGCGAAATTCCAATAAAACATGTAGAGAGCTTGTCCCTAAGGATCTTACTGTTCACCATAGCCAGGATAAACGGACTAGCTTCATTGCACCAAGCGTCACGACTATCCATGAGCTTGGTCGTGGAGTGTCTCACTACTGTTTTTGATTTGTGTACACCTCTTCTTACTAATATGAAGAGCTAGTTGTCCTCCATTCAGAAAGGACAAACCAAAAATTTTGGATACGAGACCATTTTGTGCTCCTTTTTTGAGAAGGTTCCAGGGCTATGTCCCAAAGTATTAGTTTCTATTAGTAGCCCCTGAGATCCTCGGATGGGTAGGTGGGCCGATCTAATGAAACGCCTTGAAGGTAGAGACGTGCCGAGGACTGCTTTCGATGATGAGTTCTTCTCCTGGTGGGAACAAAGAATCATTGCTGAGGACAACTATCCCTATGCTGGCATGGATTTCATAGGAGATTTGGATTTGGCATTGCCACCAAATGTAGCATGGGGAGAGATAGGTAACCATTTTTTTAAGTTTTATCAATTTTAAGATTATTTATATTTTAATTTTTTTAAATGTTTTTTATGTTTTTCAAATATGAAAATGGACTTAAAGATATTTTTGATGGGATTAAAATACTGATATAATGATGATGTTCCAGATGTGGGTCTGGTACGACCAGACGAATTTCCGTGGCATAGGCGTCACGGAACAGATGCCGAAGAGGCGGCTGCAGAGACAAAGAGGGTTTTATATGCAGTCCAATGAAACTTGGTGAGATTGATGCACTGGGTATCGATGGAGGCCATAGAAAACCTACCTAAGAATATATAGCACCACGTGGTAGGATTGCCACGCGGCTAGGTTTTCCTTTTTCGGCATGTGGCCAAAGCAGTAGTCACCTACTTAGTCGCTCATCCTGAGTTGGGTCATTAGATATACTAGACATGATTATGGGCATTTTGTCTCAATTTTGTATATTATTTTTGAAACACTTTATGTACACACGTGTGATTTTATGATATATATATAATATATATATATATATTATAATATATTATTATATATATATATATATATATTATTACAATATATATATAATATATAATATATATATATATATATACAGTTCCAAATTTTGGATGTTTGTTTTTATCTTGATGAATGAATGATATGCCAATCTAATGCTTGATTAGCGATAAAATTTGCTAACAAATTGTCAGATTGTGGAATGTGAAAATAAGTAATAAAAACAAATGATCTTTGAAACACCTCCACTCTAAAAAATTGGCGATATAAATAAGGATCCTAAACCTGATAAATGTTATTCAATTGTGACACTACCAATGAATCAATTCCATAAGAAATAGCTTCAGATAGTAAATTAATGACGACAATATATTTGGCAATATTATTTGATGCAGAACCAGTACATACTCCCCTTGACACCATTAACTCACCAAATGGATAATAAATCACCCAAGCTACGGAAGTAATATTTCGAGTGTGCCAACTAGCACCATCGACAAATCCAAAATAGACCAAGTCATCCATCAACACCTTCCAAAGCAGATAAAAAAAAGTGTTGATGTCACAAAAAAATCCTGATAGAATATGTACAAAAATACAAAATATACAAAGAAGCCATTTGCTTGGCCATAACCTAAGCAAAGTAGTTCTTGAGGTAGAGCCCATTTTGGGGCTCTGCCAACTTGTTCCCTTCAAAATTGACTAATTCATAAGCCCCTTTTCCTAAAACTTGTTTCACTACAAAGGGACCATACCACATAGACTTGAATTTGCCTGCCCCCAAGACGTCTTTATCTTGGTCATGGACCCAAACAAGGTCGCCTTCAGAAAAGACTCAAGGATGGACAACTTTATCGTACTGAGTTTTAACCCTTTTCTTATGAGCCTCATTGATTATGGTAGCATCTCGATGATACTCGAGATGTTCCAAATGAAGGAGGCGCTCTTCGAGACTAGAGGTCTCGGGAAGGAGCTCAACAGCCAGCTTAAGGGATGGAATTTCGCACTCAATAGGAAAAATAGATTCCAGCCCATAAACTAACTAAAACGGTGTAAAACCGATGGTAGTATTTACCGAGGTTCAGTACACCCAAAGAGCCGAATACAACATAAGATGCCAATTGGAGCGATTTTTGTCAATTTTCTTTTGCAGGATCTTCTTGAGGGACTTATTCATGGCTTTGACTTGCCCATTGGCCCGAGGATAATACAAAGACGAATGCTCTTTCCAGAAGCCCAATTTAAGAGCCAATTCAAACATCAGTTGGTTCTAGAAATGACTGCCATGATCAGTGATGATCTCTGTCGAGATACTGAAACAAGAAATAATTTTATTGAAAAGGAACGATGCCGCTATTTCACTATAATTTTAATAAGTGGGCATGGCCTCAGCCCATTTCGTAAAGTAGTCTACGACCACTATAATGTACTTGTGATTTGCTACTCAAGGCAGATTACAAGTAGTATATTCAATACCCCACTTTGTAAAAGGACCGGCATTGATAATAGGGAAAAGAGGAGTTGGATGCGCATGTATATTTCGAGTATAGACTTGACAAGGGTGGCAATATTTGACTGCTTCAATACAATCTTTGAAAAGGGAAGGCCAAAAGTAGCCGGCATGCAAGATTTTCTGAGTTGTAGCAAGCCTCGAAATATGACGACCACAAGCTCCACTGTGGCAATCATTAAGCACAGACTTTGCTTCCTCTAAGGTTAAACAACACCTAAGGATTGAATCAACCCCTCAGTGATATAATGTATCACCAATGATGACATAGTTCTTAGCCAGGTGACGTAATTTTCGTTGTTCATCCTTGGAGGAAGCAGGAGGGAACTTTGAAGTCTAGATATAGATTATGATATCTCCATAACAGGGATCTTGTGAAGAGATGAGGAATATATGTTCATTGGGGAAACTTTCCTCATAAACAATATCTTCTCGACAAGGCAGCTCGAAAATTAATTCCGCAAAAACTAATGATTTCTTAGACTTGGCTGAAAAGAACTTGAGATCGAATTCTTGTAAAATAACAATCCATCGATTGTATTTTCCCCCAATCACTCACCTACTAAGGAAAAATTGGAAAGGATTGACCGGCGCTAAGACAAATGTTTTGCATTGCAAAAAATAATGGCGAAGCTGCTGGACAGCATGGACAACTGCCAAGGCTAATTTCTCAACCATAGAATAGCGTAGTTTATGGCCTACCAAGCCTCAACTCAAGTATTAAATCACATGCTCCGTGAGAGCATCATCTTCCTGAACCAAAACCATACCTGTGGTTGATTCTGCGATTGCAAGATATAAAAGGAAATCTCTACCATAATCCGGTGGACTCAAAAGTAGGGCAGAGATTAATGCCTGCTTGAAGGCATCAAAAGACCGCTGTGCAAGGTCTTCCCATAAAAATGGAACTCCTTTCCTAAGCAAACGCATAAATCCTTTAGTTATCTCATCATAATTCGCTATAAACCATCTCAAGAAATTTGCCTTCCCTTGAAGACTTTGAAGTTGTTGGATGGAAGATAGGGTAGGCAACTGAACTATTGCCTCCACCTTGAAGGGATCAACTCGAATCCCTTTAGTTGACACAATGAACCCTAACAACCAACCAGATGTAACCATGAAAACACACTTATTTGGATTCAACCGGATCTTGTGAAATCAACATCTATCAAAAACCAACCGAAGGTGACTAGGATGATCGATTCTCTTTCGAGAATGAGTAGCTAAATCATCTAAGTATGCCTCAATGACATGCTTGATGTCATGGAAAGAATATGACATGGCTCATTGAAATGTGGCTCCAGCATTTTTAAGACCAAAAGGAATCATTTTGTACACAAAAGTACCCTAGGGACATATGAAAACTATCTTATGCTGGTCTTCTAGATGGATAGATATCTGATTATAACCGAAGAATCCGTCCATGAAGGAAAAAATCTCATTACCCACATGTTCATCAACTATCTGATCAATAAATGGTGTGGGGTAATTATCTTTCAGATAAGCTTTGTTCAAATCCCTAAAGTCAATGCGCACTCGGATCGTTCCTTGTTTTTTATCAATCGGGACTGGATTAGAAACCCAATCTGTTAGAGGAATGGGGTATATGAAACCCGCCTTGGGAAACTTTTCTACTTCAGTTTTAATAGCTGCTGCTTTCCTAGGATTGACCAGTCGAAGCTTCTGATGAATTGGCTTAGTGTTTTCATACACCTTAATCTCATGCTGAATGATGGATGGATCAATACCAGGCATTTCTTCATAAGACCAAGCAGATACATCTCGAAAGTCTTTAAAGGGGTCAGTGTAAATTTGAATCTCTTCAGAGGAACACTAGGCTCCGATGAAGACATTTTCTATCACATTAGGGTTCCTAGAGATGTTTATCAGTACGATTTTTGAAATGACCGACATATTACCTTCGACACAAATGTATGTTGGAGCCAAAGGGTTTGAAACCATACAAACATTGCTAGTAAGCAGATTGGAGAACCTGGATTTGACTTCTTGCAATGGGGGAAGAAAGTATGAATGATGGTGTAAATCTTCCCAAGGTCGATCTACGCCTGTCATTGCTTCTAAGATTACTTCCTTAGATGGTAAGACTGTATCTAAGCAAGCCATAGTAGAAGTAGAGTCAAGGGTCCAAGTGGGGGCCACATCACCATCGAATTCTTCCTCTAAAAAAGAAGTAGGATGGTCGTCTACAGAGTTAACGATAGAATGATGTCTAAGCTCTGTTGTAGACATAGGGAATGCCATTCCATCGACTTGTACTTCATCTAATGTGGTTGTAGGTGAAGGCAATGTCCAAGGGTCTGAAAAATAACAAGTCCGTAAGAACTCTTCCAGTGAAGACCCTTTGGAGGAAGAAATGGCATTGATTCTGGCTATAGGAGTGGGAAGATCAAATGTACCCATCAATGAAGAATACATCCCAACTCCTAGATTATCGATAGGTTGACGGGGGTTATTCACTAGGGGAATAGTAGAATTTGAAGTTGCTCTAGGATCAACTGGAGAATAATCCAATTGATCAACCTTAATAATTTCCCCTCATGAGGAAAACAAAGGAATCAAAATAGAGTCGAAACGGTGACATCCATTTCATAAATCCAATTCCGTCCTAAGAGGAGATTGTAATCTAAGTTGGCATCAACGATTTCTACTTCGATATTAACGACCTTTCCTCCAACACATATAGGAAAGGCTGGGATAGTCTCGTGTGGCCTATGAGAATGTCCGTCAAATGCTATCAAGAGGGTGGGTGAAGGAACAACCGAAGGCGATCCAATGGCCTTCCAACATAACATAGACATTACGCATGTGGAAGCTCCCTCATCTATAAATGTTTGAAAAATATTAGTTTTTTGGTAAGTAGACTTTATTTGAAAAGCCATATGATGAGGAAGTCGCTTTTTGACATTGATCATGTCAAAAGTGAGCACTAAAGAATTGTTTGGATCAACTGCCCCGATCACTGAAAGCAAAGCACTTCGTTGAGCTGTACACGATTGGAGTACCTCTAAAGTAGACATAGCGCATGGACTTTGAGCCAGATCTTCTACAATGGAGTAGTTCTGGGCTGCCCTAGCATTCAGGTTGATAGTCGCATGTTTGGCAAAACCTTTCTGTATTCGAGCTATAGAATTGATAGAGGGTCGCTCAATATGAAGTGGATCCATAGTTCCAAGGACAGATTTATCCTTGGATGTTTCTGCTTCACCATAATCTCGTGATTGTGAATCCACATTGACATTAGAACTCATCATGAAAACATTTGAGGAATTATCCCCCTCCTGGTTACCCCCTGCAGAGGTACTAGGGTTTATGTTTGCGCCAACAAACAACTGCTGCCCTTGGGGGAAAGGGTTAGTTAAGATAGCTTAAGATCTAGAAGACCCTTGCTGCACTAACAAGCGATGAGCATCTTGAATTCTCGGGCAGAGATGAGTGAAATGGTCTCCACTGCATAACTTGCATGGAAACTTAACTTTCTTCTTAGATTCTTTTCCACCCTCACCAGCATTATTGCTTGGTTTATTCACGTTACCCTTCCCATCTTGATTCTTCTTTTTACCTCGTCCCTTCTTCTTCCCATCGGAATTTTGATTTACTTTGGGGTTAGAAGCCTGAAAGACAATTATGGAAGAAGGTTGAGAAGATGTAGTAGTAGACGGTGTAGCCTGATTTGAAGAAGTAGTTTGTAATGACAATTGCTGCAACTGGTTCATAAGGTTCACAACATTTACATCAATTGATCCAAAAATACCGTCAGCATGCAGACTTGGCTTCGGTTTGGCTATATCAACCATGGATTTATGTGCATCAGGCAAGATTTTCTGAAGAGTCCCGGACTGAGAATATATCAGTTCTAATTGTTGGGCGCGAAAGATGGCTTGCTCTTCCAAATAAATGTCGGACATAGAAACATGGTTGGAGATCTCGGGTTGTAATGATTTTAAAAACCATTCGAGATGGAATTCAGGTGGAATTTTGGCTTTAATGAACCTATTTCTCCGTCTCCATTCCTGGATATGATCTGAAAGGTGAGTAGTCGTGTCCTAATGAAAATTGGCCAGAAGTTCAATTCCGACTTCGTAACAGATAGGCAATTGGAAATGGTTTAAGAAAATGTTAGCCAAATCGGCTAAAGATGTAAAGGCGCCCCTTGGAAACTCTATATACCACTTTGCCGCATTCCCAATTAAAGTGCACTGAAATAGTCTCAACTTGATCAAATCATCGATCAGGGAGTTTGATGAACACCATAAATGGAACATGGTTACTTGGTCACCCGGGTCTTCACCACTCTTCCCTTCGAATTTTGGTATATCCGATGGAAGTTTGGTTGGGACTGGAGGCCAAGCCAGATTGTATCTAATTGGATCGTTCATCAACTTAATCAAGTCTGGTAGATTGAGCTTGGCCAGAAACGGAAGCCATGGAGGACCTTGTGGATTCCACCCAGATTGGGTAGGTTTCCCAAAAGTCTGAAAAGAATGACCTAGATTTTGAAAGGTACGAGGTTGCTCGAAGTAACAGGTAGAACCTGCTGAACCAAAAGGTGACCTTTGTGGTCTAGCATTAGCTAAGAGTGGAAAACTTTGAAATGAATTCACTGAGGAATATGGCACATTCCCTTGTTGGCCAAAAAACTGATTCTCAATTCCTATCCCGCTAACCACAAGGTTTGTCCAACTCTGGAAGGGATTACTACCTTGACCTATGAAAGGAAAAGGCATAGACCCCATTGTTAGATTGGAATGTGGTATATGACCACTTCCAAATGGGAAACCCTGAAAAGAGGTTGATCCACTCATCATGGACGTGGAGGCAGTTAATGGTACACTTAATGGAATTGAAGGAATACCTTGAGAGGGCATTCCAAAAGGGAAGAATCCAAAATTGGATGCATTAGCTTGGGAACTTCCACTTGTGTATGGGATGGAAGTAGACCCAAACAAGGATGTGCTAGAAATAGACCCAAATAAAGATGTAGAAGGGATGAAAATAGCTCCTCCCCCTTGTACTGATATAGGAGTCTACATACTCGTGGCACTCGTGGTGGATGCCATGCTTCTAGTAGTGGTCATTGAAGGGATGTATGTGTGTGGACCTGGGCTTGAAGGCCTGTGTTTCGGAGTTCTGATGTATAGCAATATGTTCGGATGATCAGAATTGGAGGAGAATTCAGAGCCACGATTGACTCTGAGAGCTCTTCTACCTCAATATTATCTTATGACTGGAAGAGTACTTGAGAAAGAACTGGTGTGTTCCTCTCTAACTCTGTGGTAGTACCAGGTCTACCTTGTACACTGATGCCCCCAAGAAGAGGATCAATTTCCGATGCGCCAGCTACCACTCGTTGAAAACCACTGGCAGAATCACTCCTATGCGTTCTAGGAGAAGGCTTTTGGCTCATAGGCGAAAGCCAATGAAGTATACAGGACGGTCTAAGTGATCGGTCAGCCACTTCGAATTATTTTAATAATATCTACTTAAAGACTCAAGAAATTTGAATGCTAGGCCGAATAGGAGCATAGAACGCACACTAAAAAATGTCCCTAAATAATTTAGTAGTCAAACAACTTCTAAGTGTTTCTACTCTGGATGATTAGGACTGGACACCAAAGTACAAGAAAATGAATAAAAAGGGCATTCTGAAAATAGACTGGGGTAATTACGCCCTAGGTCTACTAGAAAAGTTATCAGAGGTAGTTACGCTGACCTCCAGACAACAACCTTTGCCGATGCAAGCCCACAAGCTTTGCAAGGGTTCCCTCCAGAAGTACCAATGAACATGATGCAACGTCAACCTCAGGTGCCATAGGATTCCCCTCCGTAGCCACCTGTGTAGATCCCTAGGATTGGCAACTAAAGACACCAACTCATATCAGAAGCCAGGCGGAATAGTCGTGAGGTAAGATCCGACAAGTAAGAGAGGGGGTATCTCTTGTTCTTATCTTCACAAACCCTCGTGCTTAAATCCTAGTCACAGAGCTTTCCCAGTCTCCATAATGCTATTGGATTTCACTCTTTTTTCAAACTTTTATGTTTCACAATTTAGAGTGGCCTTGGAGAGTTTACTCTCCTCTCGCCTAATCTAAGGCCCTAAATAACCTAAAACTTGTTAGTGTATCTGATTGACAATATAAAAAGTTCTAGTTTATTTCATTAAGGACTTGATTTTAAGTGGCTATTCTTTTTAAGGTAAAGGGACAATACGGAAGTGAAACTAATGGTGTTCTTATGACGCGAAAGAAATTAATGAAAAACTAACTTATATGCAATGCACTTGTTTGTTCTTCGATGAAAAGAAACTTCTACTTGGGTTCTAAGAAACTTCTATAAAGCAAAAACTTTTTCCTTTTCTTTTCTTGTAGAAGACTTAACACTCACAAAAAATAAAGACTATCGATGCTTTAATAATGCAAAACTACCCTAATGCAAAGTGTACATGATAATGCAAAAAATTCTAGATACTCTAAAAAGAAATGAAAGCAATTTGTTTATAAGCCAACTTAAGTGTTTGAAAGGAATAAGAATTTTGAACACAAAATCTTTCCCAAAACAAGAAGGACTAATAAAAAAGATCACAGATCACTCTCAAAAACCAAAAGAAACCAAACTCAAATTCGGCAAAGAAAGAAAAAACAATGTTTTTGAAGGAATTTTCTTTTTCAAGAAATAATAAAAACAACTTTTGAAAAGCACTCAAAATGGCACCAAAGATTCAAAGACTGAAAGCAAATCACAAGGAAACCTTGCAAGTTATCAATTCAACACGAATGAAAACTTGAACAAAATAGGTGTTTCAACTTGCACTAAACGATCCAAAAGAAGCAAAAAGAGTTTTGAGAAAACTGATCAAGAAATCATGAAAGACACGCTTTCAAATTCATCAACAAGAAACATTCGAAAAGAAAGAAAAATTGAATGGCCACAAAATTGATGGGAACAGAGCAAACAAACCATAAAAATGAAGTTTGGCACTAAGATTGCAAACAAAATTCTGTTCAGGAAGACCAGAACGATCAAGAACCTCTATAAGAAGCCTTGTGTATTCAAACACAAATTATAAAACTCGCTGTAAGGAAAACTGAGGCCAAAAACTTTTCAAAGCAGGAGAGAATTTGTAACAGTAAGCTCACTAAAAAATTAAATTCTGAAAACGAAAACTGACCACTCACAGACCAAGAAACAAATCATTCCAGAAAGAAAGATTTAAAAAAATCATGTAAAAAATTATATACACGATTGTGTCTCTATGCAGCTGCGTGTATACGTGCTTCTGCCAAAAGAAACTTGCATATACACGGTTTCAGTTCACAGAAACAAGTGTGTGTACGCTTCTGTAAATAGACAAATATGCATATATGAAGTTTTACAAGAAAAATAAAAAAGGAAGCCTGATGAAAAAGATTAGACCCTAATACTAAGTTCCTACAGGAGCAGGCAATACAGTGACAACAAGAAAACTAAGAACTGAGCCCTGATTGGCACTAAATAAGCCAAACTAGGAATAAAAAGATTGTTATCCCCAGCAGAGTCACCAATTCTGTTGAGGGAATAAGTCTCCTAGGGCTTTGGGTCAGAACCCTAGTAGAGTAGGAGTAATCTACAACAAGAAACAAGCATTCAACTCAGACAACATGCTTAAAAAAAATAACTATGCGAGGATGAACATACCTGGATGTCCTTCATTTGGGTAGTTCCAACCAGGGTTCAAACCCTCTGCAACTCCTGATTATCTTCGAATTTGCAAATCAACCAATTCGAATACACATAACAACATATAGATAAAACATTGTGGTGAAATCAACTTTATATCATATAAGTAGATGGTTAGTTATACATTGAAATAGACATTCATATATAAACCATAACAATAACATCAGATGCATAAACAAATTTGATATCAGGGAAGAGACAATATTTCTTTTTATTGTAGAAAACTATAATAAAAACATGGAAATAGTTCACCTGAGTCTTCCTCTTCAGCTCCAAGCGTAACCGTCCTCCAGGTCCGTCCAGTCCCAGTCTTCAATAGCCTCCTTCCATAACCAATACCATGATATCTCCAAGCATATGAGAGAACGTCAAAATTCAAGGAAACAAGGGTTTCCTGAACTTGGGGAAGTGCTTGAAGCATAAGGATTCTTCAGACTTGATCAAGGGATAATCTCAGTATAGTAATTCTATAATTTCTCTCCTCCTTAAGGCCTTCCCATTAAAGTCTTTTAATACTTCTCCCAAATTAGTTTTTTTAGTTGGGAAATAGTTGGGAATAGTTGGGCCACCGACACTAATAGCTAATCAATAGGTAAAACCCATGATCTTGGCCCATAGTTAAGGAAATTGTTTTTTTAAGTGTTTTAATACATATACGCGGGTTGGGTATATACTGACCCACGCGTACACACTTTTAACATAGGGCAAAGCAGCATATAGGGAGTAAAACACTGTATTTAAAATATTTGGACCAAGTCTGGAAGGAGGGGTTTCCCTAGGCCATAAAGCAAGCATCACAAATACAAAGGGTGATATTTGGAGCTATAACAATACTTGGTACCATTGAGTAGAGTGCCAACTATGCTACTCTTCTTGCCTATTCCCGGTGACAATGGGAAAGTTTGCATTGCTCCTGTACTAAACATGTTAGTGGCACTTCTTTTCCTTTTGGGAGATCTCTTCCCACTTTACAATTCATACTTTAGCATTGAATCAGTTGCAACCGCCAACACTGGTCTCTTTCTCAACATCCTTCCTTACTTGTCCTCCAAATCTTCAATTCACTTACTATGCACTTAATTGTATCTTAGAAACTCTTTGCACCCATTGTCCTTTCTCTACTTCAATCCATCCTTGTTTTATCTCCTTAGTTCCCTGCGTCGCATAAGGCTTTAGCCACTCATGGTGTTGAACTCCAATGATATTGTTTTGTTATTTGCAAAAAACATCTACATTTAAGTTGATAGTTTCCTCAAATATTTACCCCACAATTCCTTAAAGAAATCTCGTTCAGCTACACTGAAATATTGGATGGGACTCTACTTCAAATTCTACCATATATCCCTCTTCTATGTTATTTAACCAGAAATCAATTGCTCTAGAAACAAAAATTACTTTATACAATATTTATTGTAATGCTCCCTCCCACCCCCTTGGACTTCCCAAGCCTAGTGGGAGGTGTTACTTTAGTCTAAATCAATTATCATAGTTTCATCATGGAAATGGGGTTACAAAATTTTAGTTCCTTCCCAAAGTTGGTAGAATAAACTTTGGAAAAGACGAGAGAATTGAGCTCTTTAAGAGCTTTATGGAGATACAATTTTTACCCTGATTCAACCCTTAGATCAAAAGTTATGGCCATTTGAGCTTAATATTCTTAAACCCCTTGCCACGTTAGCAAGTCACGTACCATGTATTACCCATGTGGCACTAACATCTCACCCAAGGCCCATCGTGGTGCTTTCCATGTCATAGTGCTACAACACTACCACGCAATCACATTGCTACTCCAACCACTAAGAGCGTTCCACTCCCAAATTCCTTTGGCGCGATGAAAAATTTCACATTAAGTGACAAGGATAGGTCCATCTTGTGGCTTATGTCTTCTCCATTTCATCTATCAACCATGCCCCACTCATGAAATGCAATGCAAAACTGTTTTGGGGACCCGAGCTCCATGATGTTGTGGCTTTGGGCCATATCAACTTCCCCATCAACACCACATAGCACACCCATGCTAGGTGGCACAATTAACCACTTCCACGTGTCACCTAGGTGCCATTTTAGTGTAGGAATCCATATAATTGACTTATATCTATTTGATGATATCATGATGATGTCAGATTATCATTAACTTTGCATGTGGTATCCCATCATGATGCCACATGTCTCTTGGAAATTGGGCACTTGGCCTTCCAAAAAGGCCATTCTTGCTTACCATGTGTCACATCATTAATGTGTCATGTCAATAGCTCTACCATGCCATATGACCACATTATCAATAATCCTACGTGGCATCCACATAGTGTCACCCGAACTATGTGCCTTCTGCCAACTTTTCTTAGTTGAGGGACCCATTGGCTCTTGGCCATTAATGTAATTCAATTTTTTCACATTATAAAGTTTCATTGTTAATTGACAACCACTACACGTTAATCAATGCATCAATTTCCATTCCCCGAAATGTACTTTACCCGTCCCCCAAGACGTATCTTTTCCCATCTAAAGGTGAAGAGGGTTTCCTAGAACACCCTCTGTCAATAATGCATATGCACCCACATTTGGGAGAAACCTATGCCACGCCTCTGGAGCATGACGGTGAATTCAATGAAAGGTCATGGGAATTTTACCATCTCACACCTTTTGTTGACTATGCGCCATGTCATGAATTCCTCCTAACAACTTCGACGTGGCATGACATGAATACACCATGACACGTAACGAGGATTTTTACATCTCGCTAAACCTTTAACTCTGAACCTTTTACAAAATCTTAATTTCATTTATCATTTTATCAATATCACTCTTCCTGAACACAAACCGATCACCCTACAACACACATACATATAAGCATAAATATTTCAAGGACTTTCCCAAGCTTCCTTCAAACCTATTGTTGCTCATAACATTATTGATTACAGAAATCATCCCCTCATTTCCATACCGACATTGAAACGTCATCATGGATGTAATCCAATAAATCTTATATAAATGCCTTTACTAGGCACTTGACAAGCCAAGATATGGCTAACACTACCCTACATATTAAACAGGACAAGAAAATACCACACCCCAGAATGGGTGCAGCATAATACCATTAGACTAGATGATAAAAAATGCAATGCAGCATGAAAAAATTAATGTATCTTAACTAGTAAATAACCTTGGGCCATGCCAACTGTTATCACTCCTTCGGATCCCTAAGGCTGAGGAAGAGTCCAGCTGAGGTAACCATAGACCAAACTTTTGACTTGGTAGCTAGCCCTACCAAGTCGGAGAGGGATCTCTCCAAAGAATCACAGCCAAGAGGGATGTATGGATTAGGATTTTAGGCTAGGTATAAAGTGCAGAGGTTGTTTCAATTTGATTTGATGGGGTTATTGCTTGATGGGGATATTAGGTCAAGAGGCTAGGTCAGGGCAAATAAGATATGATTGCAGAAATTTAAAGGGGCAAGGTAGGCAGAAGGTTTAACACTTAAAAAGTGATTTGGTGAGATGGTTTAAGACTGATGAGGAGTTAGGAAGAGCATAGGATATGTATTCTTTCTAAACTGAAGAAAAAATGGACAAATTATGATAAGTTTCCAAAATAGAGCATGAGAAAACATGTATTTTGCTTATCAACTTGAAAATTACCATATAACAGACATGAAATGGTTTATGAACTTACAAAACTTTCATACAAATGATAATAGAGAAGAAAAAATGCTAAACACTCATACCACATGTATCCCAAATAAATCACTGCAATTCATCTATTAAAACCAATGTTGCATCGCAATTTTATCGTAAAATCGCCGTTTTTTTAAACCCGCGATATTATCGCATGATAAATACACAAACACACACACACACACACACACACACACACACACACACACTACACAATATATATATATATATTTTTTTTTTTCGGCAATTTTTTTGAAAAAATCGCTGTTCGATGCCAAAAAATCATTGCCCATTGCAACAACGCATTTAAATAAAAAAAAATCATTATTTTTTGACATTCATTTGCACAGACAGCGCCACTTCGGCAGCGACGGGGTTTTGAAGTGACCTCTTGGTCGTTTTGGAGCTAAATCCGCTGATTGGAGGAGAAAAATGGAGTGAGAGCTAAGAAGGAGACGATTTTTCTCCATCAAACCGGTATGGGCACCAAAATTTTGTGTTTTGTAACTTTGCTTTTGTTTTTTCTATGTTTTTGGCTGGGTTTGGAATCTGGATAACCCATTGTTTATCAAAAGAATTCATTGGGTTATCAAATATTTTTAAATTGATTTGAATCTTGATGGGGTTTTTGTCATTTGATTTTTCGTTTTGTTTGTTAAAATTTCTTAAATTGTCAAAATTCCATGTGTTTTGTTATGTTACTCATGTATGTAATTTTTTTTTATTTTAGTTTCTATAAATTGTAATTTGTAAATTTGTAACTTGTAAATTGTAATCCTTATTTTGCCATAGTTTCACCAAATCACCATTCAACTTCAAAGTTAAACATGCCAAGCAAATTAGACCCTTTGTGGGAATTTGGTGAACCAGATGGAGGGATTGATAGAATCAACTTGTCTTGCAAGTTGTGTGGGCAGCGTATGTCAGGGGTGGGGGGTGGGGTTTACAGATTGAAGTATCACCTTGCACAAATCCCTGGATTTGTTGTAGGGCCTTGAAAAAATATAAATCCATAAATCATCCGAAAAGCCATGAGATCATTGAAAAATTTAGAGCACAATAAAGAGGACAAAGCAGAAATGAAGAAGCAACTAACAAATTTTGTGTTAGGCTCAAGTGAACAAGGAAGTGGCACTGGTTCTACTTTAGCATCAACCAACCTAGTAGCTACCTCATCATTTTTTGTTCCTAGAACCACACCTGGTTCATAGCCATCTATCACTTCAATGCTTAAAAAAACTGAGAAAGAACAAGCTGACAAGTTGTTGGCCAGATTTCTCCTTTGGAGTGATATTCCTTTCAGTGTTGTAAGGAATAATCCATTTTTATAGCCTGTTGTTGATTCTATTGCAACTGTTGGCCCATGGTACAAAATCCCTTCTTATGGTGACTTTAGAGGCCAAATTCTTCAAAATGAAAAGGTTGATTGCACCAAAATATTGGAGGAGTTTAGGAAATCATGGGCACAAACATGATGCACTGTGATGTCAGATGGTTGCACTGACCAAAAGGGGAGAACCCTTATAAACTTCTTGGTTAGTTGTCCCAAGGGGAATATGTTTATCAAATCTGTTGATGCATCTGTGCATATCAAAGATGCAAAAACTTTATGTGATTTGTTGGATGTGTTTATTTTGGAGGTGGGTGTAGAACATGTTGTCCAAGTCATAACGGACAATGCTACAAATTATGTTGTTGCTATCAGGATGCTTATGGAGAGGCATCCTACTTTATTTTGGACACCTTGTGCTGCAAATTGTATTGATTTGATGTTGGAGGACATAGGGAAAATTTCCTTTGACAAAGATATTGTTGAGTCATAAAAAAGCATTACAAAATTTATATATAATCATACATCTGTGCTTAACTTGATGAGAAAATTCACCAACAACAAAGTGTTGGTCTGCCCCGCCATTACATGGTTTGCCACCAGTTTCATATCTCTTCAATCCCTCTTGAATTCTATGTGGGATGTGAAGAGAATGTTTCTTTCAGTGGAGTGGCGTGCTTTGAAAAGGAGTCGCAAAATAGAGGGAGAGGCCATATGTAAACTAGTTTCATACTAGGAAGACTTCAGGGCGGGAGTGCAGGAGGTGTGCACCATTATTGAACCTTTGGTAAAGGTTCTTCGATTAATTGATGGTGAGAAGCCCACAATGGGATATTTGTATGAGGCCATGGACAGGGCGAAAGAATCCATTCAGGCCTACTATGATGATAAGGGAGATGAGGGGTTTCAAAGACAACCCCTCCTATGGGAAGTGATTGATGAATGATGGAACAACACACTCCATCATCCCATTCGTGCTGCAGGGATCTACTTGAACCCCACATTTTCTTACCCATGTGGGTTCGTATTTGATGTTGAGATCATGGACGGATTCTTAACTTGTGTTCAGAGGATGGTGTGATCTCAAGCAGAACGTACAGAAATCTCCAAAGAAATTGAGATGTACAGGATGGTAGGTGGAACATTTGGCTTTGACATGGTTGTGATTGATAGGATGACTAAAATGCCAGGTATTTCTTAGTTTGTTTCAAATTTCATTGTCTCTTCAAGTTCATAACTTCATACTTTGATTCAACTTTCAAATTTCATTTTTTTCTTATTTTTATTTAAAATTTTATTTGTAATTTTTTTGTTGATGCATGGTGGAGAATGTATGGTGCCATGGTACCCCTTTTGCAAAAGCTTTCCATTCGAATTCTCTGCCAAACATGTAGCTCCTCAGGATGTGAGAACAACTAGAGTGTATTTGAAAAAATACACAACAAGAAGCACAAAAGGTTAACACTTAAAATATTGCAAATTTCCAAATAATTTTTTGAATTCATTAAAAAATATTTTTTTTTTTTATAATTATTATTTCATGATCTTTGTACAGGTTGGAGTCCTAGCGACTTAATGACATGGTCTATGTTTACTACAATCTTCGATTGTGGGTGAGGCAACTTGAGAGGACACCTGATATGGAGGCCATCTCATTAGATGGGATTGACACCACTACTGCATGGAGGGTTGAGGCCGAGAGGCCTCTCATGGAGCCTGCTGATGATTGGTTAGTGCAAGAGGTAGTGGAGGGGGAGGAGGAGGAAGAGGAGGACGAGGTGGAGCAACAAGAGAAGGAGGTGACACCACTTACCCGGGCTACCCCTGCCACTAGTAGAGGATGTGGTATACCTCCCATAGCTCCTAGTTCTTCAGCTTCTAGAGCACAATAGAGTCCACTGCCAACTCCACCGACATCTACATCTAGAGGGAAAGGGAAAGCTATTGCATTTTCTCGTAAGAGGGGCAAACGAAATCAAAAGCATTAGACTTTAGTTATTTGGTTCATTTCATTGTATATGACATTATGGCTCATGATATGACTCATGAGATACATTATTATATTTTTTGTTTGATATTTTGAGGCTGAGTTGGGAGTCATGATTCAGGACTTACTATTCAGGACATGATTCATTGTTATGTGTGATGTAGCACTAGAAATGATATTAAACATCTTATATATTAGTTCTTTTATCATATTTATGTGTCAATGTATTTATTTTATGTTGTAGATGCTTTAGATATTAAAAAAATTGTAAAAAAATGAATATTTTTGTATGTTACGATTTTTTCCTGATTTTTACCAATTGTTTTCCGATTTTTACAAATTTTCCCTATTTTTTCGCCGCGACGATAATATCCCAATAACGATTAATGCAACATTGATTAAAACTGGGCAAATTCTTATACAATAGTGTCTCTAATCAATACACAACATCCAACTGAGTCCAACCTCTGAAAAGAGTGAAGAAAGGGAATATATAGACATCAAAACAACCTTCTCTAATCCTTAGGGGTTGAGTCCCTGAGTTGAGGAAGAGATCCATAAAAATCTGAACTGATACCTAGAGTGTGGGGAGCTCTAAGTGACTCCTCCTTAATTACATTGAAACTGATTCATTTGACTTGATGAATCTACACCTAGGTAAATTATCCACATAATTATTACATTTATAACATCAATTACATCAATAAAAATTTTATTTCCAAGGATGAAAAGCAAATCTGGAGAAAAACAGTAAAAAATTAGGCAACTGGTCAAGTGCGCCCTCACAGTGTCAAGTGCGCCCTCCATCTTTTAGGCTGATTTTGACTACCTTCCCAGTGTCCAAATTGATCCCAGGATAGCTTATTGGAAAGATTGTCTTGTCTAGTTTCGAAATATACCCTCATTTTTACCAAATGGACTTGATTTGAACCTCCAAACGTTGCGTAGCGCCTAGTCCAAAATTGAGGCAGAAACATGATTTTTTGCTTGTTTTTTTCCCTTTTGACCTATTATTTTTGTAAAATTAGGCTGGCAACGTGGTTTTCATAGACGCATTTGTCATTTTTCATCCAGTGGGGGTCTCCATTTTCTCAAAAAGTGCCCCAAAAAAGTGTGTGGTGCATAGGGAGCTGCGCGTTTGACCATGCTGCTGATATAACATTGTCCAAAAACACACAGAAAAGACGAAAATTGAAAAAATGAGTCAAGATGCTTCAAAATTGGTGAAGTGGCTGATGTTGGTGTGGCTAGGTTTAGAGTGAAGCCTCTGCAAGTATATCAAGTTTCTTTTTCTCTTCTTGGTGAGTTAGAGCTTCAATTTTTGCCTTTGCTGCCTTGAGCTTTACCCTTGCATTTCTTTCTCTTTTGGCATACTATTTTTTCATCTTTCTTTAAATGTCATTTTGTTGATTGGACTTGTCTAGGATATTTTCTAAATGTTGGTTTACCTTTTCAAGCCAATGCTCCTAGTTCTCATTAATCATGATGGAAAACAACTCATTCCATGTGAGCTTATTTGCAAGCTCAACGTCCCTTTGTCTCTCTAGTTCTAGAGCTCTTTTCAGCCCTCTAGTCCTACGTCTACTTTTTGGTTCTTGCTCTTGTTCAGGTTCACCATACCTGTCATAGGCCTCATCAAGCAATGCCTTGGCTTTCATTTCTTCCCTTTTTTCCTTGATGGGTTGAATCTCCATGACATCATGTTTGGCTTGAAGTTGTTGGCTTTCTTGCTCATAATATGAAATAATATATTTTGACCTCTCTAAGTTGGTCTGGAGCTCTATGATGAGTACATCTTTTTCCTTGATGACAATGCAATTGTCCTCATTGTAATCATGCTCACTTAGGTCAACCAGGTCAAAATCTTGCTTTATCTCATGGAGGTCCTCCTCCTCATGTTGAATCTTTGATTTTTTGTACCTGATTTGTTGGTGAAGAAGGCAAGGCCCCTCCCACAAGCTGCGGGGAAAACACTTGCCTATGGCCTCTTTGATAAATGTGTGCCAATGTTCCCAAATCTTCCCTTTTAGGCTTGATGACCTCAACATGCTTAATCTGCTCCGGATCACTGATCTCATCTCTACTAGGTGACTCAATGTGCTCATGAAATGGTGATGGTAGAGTTGATAGTGAAGGAGACTGATTTGATGATGATGCATGATCTATGGGCTGAGATGGAGGAATGGAAGTGGAAGGATGAGATGATGAAGGCACATTTTGAATAGATGGTCAGTGAATATGGGATTGGATATGAAGGTACTCCATGCAATGTTGAGTTCAATTAGATGATAGAGGACTATGATTTTGATGAGGGAATGATGGAAAATACTTTTCATCTGATGTTCATATTGTCTCTTCTGGATAATAAATTCCATGTTATCAATGCTCCGAAAAAGGTAATAAGGTATGTTGAGCATATTTACCCTAGTGAAATGTATTAAGAGCCAGATGTGATAGGAATAAATTCTAGAAAATATACCTTCACATGAAAAATATTTCATAATAATCTTCATCATTGGGGCATATCTTTCTAGGAGGTAAGAAAAAGGAAAAAAACTCTTTTTCTCATTCCTGTACCTTGGTTTTATGAAAGGCTCATAGTAATGTTTCTCCAACTCACCTTGCCTAAACCATTTCTCCCCAACATTTTGGATCCCAACGGTAGCTGATATAATGGCAGTGGATATAGTAAAAGTGACACCAGCTAGAGTAAATTGGTTGTCATGGAGGTTAGATATGAAGAGTAGTCAACATGGCATGGTGTTGGAATTTTTGAATTTGCTCACAGAATTCATAACAACCAATATTTTTGAAACATGTCACAACCATAGGAGATGCCAAGAGTTCCTTGATATCTGTTGTATCAAATCTAAGTACTCTCCCCCGTTTATGTGGTCTCTTCACCTCTGTTTCTTCTCCCTCACTGTATGGTCTGTTTTCTTCTTTTGCCATGGTGTTTTAATGTCAAAACCCTAGGGAGGTATGATGTTAGTGGAATGTGATTTCTGGGAATAAGGAATGGGAAAATGGAAATTGAAGTAGATGGGTTTATGGATTTATGAAATGGGGGAGGGGATAAGGAATAATAATATGATGGAATTTAGGATGGGAACATTTTTTACAGTTTGGGGGTTGGAAGCCTAGGTAGTTGTAGCACCTAGGGCTTAGGGTATTTTTTTTTTGTAAGCTGGGGCGGGACTCTCTGATTTACGTGTCCATTAAGTACCCCTCAACGGGGGAAGGGTAGCCCAAGATTTGAACCCAAGACTTCTGGTTCGGTGAGACTTCATTTCCACGGCCCTTGCCACTTGAGCTACCCCATGTGGGCAGGGCTTAGGGTATTGGGATAAAGGGTTTAGAGTATTGGTATAAAGGGTTTAGGGAAAGGGAATTGTAATGAGGGAAGTGTATGAAAGTGTAGGGGAATGAAATTTGCGAATTGAGAGTGCAATGATGGTTTCGAGGGAGATACTAGGGTTTTGATATGAGAAAAACACCAAATTTTTAATGAAACCTCAAAACACCATAAGAAATGACTATAGGAGGAAGAATAATGCTATATTTATCTGTTACTCACTTGCTCGAGGTTGAAGAAACATTGCTAGAGATTTGGAGGCAATTTGGTGAAGTCTGAAGCGTTTCTCTCTTTCCCGGAGAGGTGAGCAGTGCCACAAGGAATTGCACCCTCTCTTTGGTAGGTGCATAGTTCCTAAAGGAAGTGCACAGTGCCTGAAGGAAGCACACAACGCTAGAAGGAAGTGCTTTGTGCCTGAAGGAAGTGTGTAGCGCCTGCTTTGTTTTTGCAATTTTGCCCAGGATCTTGAGAAATGCTCTCTTGGGGTTTTCTCAATCGATGGTAGGAGACAAATGAAGTTGAGTTTGATTCTATGAAGGCTCTTATAATTAAGTGAATTTGATTTTTTAATTTTAAAACCCACTTTCTATGTTTCAATTTACCTTTGAAAACTTTGCTAATTACCCTTTACACTTTGATTTTCTTCTTTGCAGATTGATGATGCTGGAGTTTGGCACTCTTTACATTTGACTTTGCTTTGATGAAGTTGAAATATAGAGTTTGAGTTGGAATTTTAGGAACAATACTTATTACATATAGGGAACATAAAATTACATAAAAAATAAAAATAAATTACATCTCTGTTTTTTGGAATAAAATTAAAATTTGAAATAAAACTCATACTTGAAATGAAAATTATAACTTGGGAAACCATGGTTACATGTTGCAAAATCCTCTTTAAATGAAAAAGGGATATTATTTTTCTCACTCTCATACTTTTTTTGTTGGCCTTGTGCAGTGAAATGGAGTATTATTGAACATTGGAAAATGAAACCTAGGGACCTCATGTGACCTTGATGATTGATATATGCTCAATAAGACATGAAGGTGGGCCAAAAAGTATTTATTTTTGAGGGAGAGTGAGGCTTTTTAACTTGGGCTACCATCAATGAGTAAATTTTTTAATGAGGACCTAGGTGGAATAACAAAAATTTCAGAATGGGAAGCTAATATGATATAAAAAGATGAGTTTTGATCACTAATGGTAGTATACAAATACTGACTCTAACATCAGCCTTATTTGGGATGCCAACTCCTTGGAGGTGTCAAGAACACCGTAGAACAAGTGCCTAACCATTTGGGCCAATACGGTCAAAAACTTAAATTGAAACGCATGACTGAATGCTAAGAAATCAAATAACAAAAACTGAGTTGAAATCGACTGAAAAATGACTCAATACTGACTTAGTTAACTGACAAATGAACGTTGAATATGGTAGAAAATCAGTGAAGCTCCATGGCCTTCACTTCAAGCTTTGAACTCTAGTGATTCTCTACTTCACACTTGCAGAAAGTTAAATTATTATGTACAATGAAACCGAGAAATTTCTAAGAAGCATATTTCAGAAAAGATAGTGCTTAAGGAGCCTACCATTGACTAATCCTCCTAAGCATGGTTCTCCATTCATCTCATCTAGCAAGAAATCATTTTTCCCTCAGAAAGCTAAAATCTGATAAGGGCCTTTCCACATTTTTTCAAATTACCATGCTTACCCTTGTCCTTGTTTCTGGCATCCCAACGGAGTACCACATCTCCAATTTTAAAGTCATCCTACTTTGTTTTCTGACCATATATTTTCTTTATCTTATCATGGAGCTTAGAGGTGTTTTGAAATACCTCATCTCGTGTCTGCTGTAGGTGAATCATTTGACTTATTCGACGCTGTATATCATTCTCTTCACTTCCTGCTTCTTGTAACAACTTCATGAACGAGACTGCTAATGATGAAGGAAAGACAATATCTACTCCATACACTATTTGAAAAGGAGAAAGTCCAATAGATTTCTTACTACTTACCCGATCTTCCCACAATGCATTGATAAGCTTTTTGTGCCAATTCTTTTTGTTGGCCTCCAAAATTTTCTTGATGATGCTGACTAAGGATTTATTGGAGGACTCCACCAAACCATTTCCTTGCAGATAATATGCTATCGAATGTACCAAATTGATGTTGTATTTGTCACAAAACTCAGTCATCTTTTTATACTTGAATGTTGTCATGTTGCTTGTGATGATCTTATTAAGACAACCAAAACGGGACAATATATTAGTTTCTAAAAACTAAATGATAACTGAATTTGTTGCTTGCTTGGTTGGAATCACTTCGATCAATTTAGTAAAATAGTTTGTAGCTGTCAATATTCACTTGTGTTGTGCAGATGATGATGGGTTAAGCTTGCCTATGAAATCTAGGCCGCACTATTGAAAAGGTGCATGAACTGATATAGGTTGTAGAGGCAAAGGAAGAAGTTTTCTTTTAGCTTGGAAAACTTGGCACTTGTGACAAATCATCAATGCCTTGTAGATATATGCAAAAAGTGTAGGCCAATAGTAACCTGCTCTTAGTACTTTGTTGGCCGTGGTCTTCCAATACAAGTTCCCCCCACAATCTCCTTTATGGAAGTCATTTATTACCTCTTTAGACTCATCTTCAGTTAGATAGTTCAACAACACACCTCCAGGACCCTTCCAATAAAATGCGCTATCCATAATGCAATATTTAGAAGCATTCAACTTCAATGACCTGCTCTTAGCCTTAGACATGCCTGGAGGGGGGTTTAGATGTTGAAAACATAAATAATATCAGAATATCATGGAGATTATAAAAAGATATGAGATACATGAATGATATCTACTAGGTTGATATCTAGAGCATGGAGATTTGACTCATGCATGAGCTTGGCTAAGCCTTGATCCTTGATCAGCTTGGTAGGCTTGATCTGAAGGTCATATTATAATAATGCTGCTACCATCCACCTCTTCTACCTTATGGGTCATTTTACACAAGAACTTCTTTTACCATTGCATTAGGCACATAAGCAAGAGTATGCAAATGTAAAATGTAAACTCTAAAATCTTTAACTACTTTTACCAACGGAAAAGCCTATTTCTCTACAATGTTGTACTTAAGGGCTACATCCTTGATATTGGAACTAAAAAATGCTACTGGTAGCTCAGGTTTATCCCTTTTGTGCATCAATACTGCTGCCATGGTATGCTCAGAAGCAAAAGAGAATATTATGAAATCAATGGAGTAATCGGGACTGACTAAAACAGGGGCAGTGGTCAAGGCAAGCTTTACTGCATGAAAGGACTTGCGGGATTCTTTGGACCACTTTACATCATTATCCTTTTTCAACATATTTGTCAACTGTCTAAGATGTTTAGCCAAATTAGGAATAAATCTACACAAGACATTCATCTTACCATTGAATTCTTGGATTTCTTTCTTGCTGCGAGGGAAATCAATTTGTTGAATGGCTTCTACTTGTGAAGGGTCAATCAGAATGTCATCCTTTTTAGATGATGTGGCCGAGAAGTTTTCCTTCCTCCATGGCAAATAAATTCTTCTTCGGGTTGAGAGAGATCCCGAAATTTCTGCATCTCTAGAAAATAACTCTTAAATGATGCAAATGCTCCTCATCTGAATATGCAAATACTGTTATATCATCTAAATATACAACCAAGAAAACATATTTTCATTGGCAAAGGCTATCTCCATGGCATGCTGAAAAGTGTCCCCCGCATTTTTGAGACTGAATGGCATTTTTGAATATTTGAATTTGCCCCAAGGTGTGGTAAATGTTGTCTTGTCTTGATCATCCTCTTGCACTAAAACCTGATTGTAACTAGAGTAGCCATCTAGTAGTGACATTCGGGAAGTGCCAACAACTCTCTGAAGGATATGGTCCATTTTAGGAAGTGGATACTTATGTTTCAGAGATACTTTATTTAGGTTTCTAAAGTATATACAGAGCTTTATTTCCCTAGTCTTCTTTCTCATCGGAACTAGATTTAATATCCAATTGGAAAATATGATAGGAACAATGATGCCTGCCTTGAAAAGTCTGTTAACTTCTTTCTCTATGGATGGAAGCAACCTTGGGTTTATCCTTCTTAGATTTTGTCTAAAGGGATTTTGATCAGGTTTAAATGGGATAGTAAGTTGAATTATTTTCTTGTCATACTCCTTAAGTCTGCATAATCCACACGAAAACGTCAGAAAATTTAGACAATAAATGAATATATTTCTCTTTTACCTCTGGAGATAATGTTTTGGAAAACTTAATCATTTTTGGTTTGTCTGCTGTTCCAATGTTCATGTCTTTGACACCTTTCTCCGTAGGAACCAAAATGGGCATCCTTGCTACATCATCTCGATCAAACACATCTTCCAAAGGTATAAGACCTTTCAGAATATTGTTTTCCTTCAGCGGTAGTATATCAACTTGAGTTGCCTTGATGACTTGATCATCCTTGTTGTAAACTTCATCCATGGAACAACTCTCAAACTCTCCATTCAGATGAAAGTTATTTACCTACTTTTCATCCTAGAATACTTTCCAATATCGCTAGTTATCACAAACAGAGGGCCGATGCTTTACATGAATCTCAAATTTCTTGTTTGAAAAGATGGGGATTTTGAAATTGCTTGCAGCTGTAGCCAATGAATCTGCCATAAGATTTTGACTCCTTGGTACAACCGAAAGTGTATATTCAGGAATCATTCTCAAAATATTTAAAACAACATTGTCTCATTCGCAGATGGTAAGCTTGATATTCACCTTTAACTTGCCTGATCACAAGTTCTGAATCACCATACGCAGAAATTCTACGTGCACCCAATTGTTTCAAGATATTTAAGCCCATGATCAACGCTTCATACTCTGCCTCATTTTTAGTGAATTCAAATCTAACTTGTATGAGCATAATCTAACATTTTGAGGGACCTCACATTGCTGATGATGTGGACTTCAGATGCAAATGCCTACCCCATATTTCCCAATAGCACCATCAAATTCCATGGTCCAAAGACCATGCTCCTCTTCCAAGGGTTGTAAATCTGGCTTCTTCTTTGGCTCAACTTTCTGAACTTTCTTTTCATGCTTTTCTGAATTTTCCATTACCTTTTCTAATGGTTGTTCTGAGCCTTTCTCTACCTTGTCCGATGGTTGTTCTGATGAACTTGGAATATTTTATTTTCCCTGATCTAAAGTTGTTCTTATACAATCAGAAATATCTGGTACATCCTTTATTTCTACAAGCTGATTATCTACATCATTAATCCACTATCATTATATAAAATAAATGATTCTAAATCTATATGTACAACATTTATAGGATGATTATTCGGCCTCTCCTTGCTAGTTATCATGAATTTCATTTTGGTTTCTTGGTACAATTTCCTTAATTGCCTGAAAACTAGGATGGTGGCATAGGAGAAGTCTAACTCCAGTGTGCCTCTTAGTTTCACTCCCTAGACCTTGACAATAACATACCAAACCGTGGTGGTATATTAGCTACCACCACATCCATTAAGACATTCTTTGGCGGGATTTGGTCCAAGGATACTACCAAATCTTTGATTAGACCAAGACAACGGACCTTATCGGAATCAAAAGAGTACAAGTCATGGTATTTACAAGTTATATCTAGACCCAACTTTTCCATAATGGCTTTAGGCATTAAATTATGGGAGGCTTCGGAGTCAAGCATGGAGTTATGAAGAATGCACTGGTGGATTCTTAAACTTAGGTAAAATAGAGGAACCTCACTATCTTCTGAATGACCATCTATGGCTGGACCAAAAATTAATTTGAGCTAGTCATCTTCAACATTAACCATGTCAGACAAAGGATTAACTTTCAACATTTCAACTATATCAGACTTGTAATGGCTATTTTTGACTAGTTTAGTAAGAGGGATCGACACTTTCAACTTTGAAATTTCAGTTTCTAGATTGAATGAGACAGATTTATCTGCCTCTCTTTGGATGATGTCTCCCTTCTCATGCTGATATTTTGATGTATGATCCTTCTTCATACTTTCATGTTGCTTGTTTGGATTGCTTGTAGATCATTGATTTACCTTGTTTTGGTTAGCTGCTACCAGCTTTTTACCTTTACTTTGATTACCTTGAGGATTTGTCTTCTGTTGGGTATCCTTCTACTATGATGTCCTTTTCTGAATGGGAGTGATCGAGACATCCCTGCTCCTCAAGGAATATTGTTGCTATTGAGAGTTGAGTGCATTCAAGTATCCTCTTTGATAATCATTTGATTGGGTTTCCAATTCATAGTCATTCGCTAGTATGTAGTATTCATCTTTGGGTCCTTCTGTATTCTCAATATAATCCTCATTTTCAGTCAAGAAAATGGGATGGTAATCTTCCCTGAAGAAGTGGTTCTCCTCGACAATCGGGTCTGTTTCATCCTCTGATTATCCTTGAGCATAATTCTGCTACAAGGGTGTTCGAATTTGCTGTTGAGCTGTTGATGCCTTGGGATCTCTCTACTCTCTTTGTTTTATCTTGCATTGAGGCTACTATTGGTTTTTGAAAGTCAGATTTCTGACTTGTGGCTCTAGTTGACTATCTGAATTTATCATTCGGTCGGCCATCCTCTCCATGGTTCTGATCAATGTTTCTCGTTTAAGATTGGTGGAAGAAGAGGGTTCCTCTTTAATTGTTACTTTCTTCTCTAGTTTCTCATGTTTTAGTTGAGACTTTTTAATCATTAATTTTGCTTCCACGCTTACTGCATTATCCTACATTTCTTCCAAAGTTTCAGGACGTCTTTCCCTTAGTTGATAACCATCTCTGGATCGAAGGCATCTAGATAGTGTTGAAGTGCCAAATCAGGTGGAGGTTTCATGTTATTCAGAGTGGAATTGTAGATTTGATTGAACCTTATAGTAAAATCCTGAACCACATCATTTGGATTTCTTTTCAATGTATTGTATTTCGCCAAAATCTACAACGGATTTTTCTTTTCCCGCCACCTGGCTAAGAACAACTCATTTAACCTCTGAGAAGTATCAATGGAGAAAGTTGACAAACTACATAACCATTTTTTCACATCTCCAAAAAAAATCTAAGCTATTAGTCCCATTTTGGCATCATTAGCATCAACCTCCTCTAAATCAATGAAATCAACCATTTTGTCAATATGTTGTTGTGTTGTGATTCCCGAGCTACCATCGAAAAGAGGAAGTCTCTGACCATAGGTCAGAGGTAAATCTACCAACTGAGTAGGAAATACTAAGGGAGAAATTCTCGCCATGAATACTGGGGGAGGGTGTACGGGAACTAAAATGTGTTGTGTTGGTTGGGATGAAGATGGAGGTACAGATACAGATGTTTTCAGAGGTGCAGTAGAGGGGATAATAGAGGATAAGATTTCAAGCTAATATTGGATATAGGATTTTTTAGCAATAATTTGTAACTAATCAACTAGGCTTTGAAGTTATCAAAATTAGACCAAAGATTGTGCTCAAGTTTTGAAAACTAAGATTTCGTAGAAGGTTGAGGAAACAAATGTTTTGAGGCGGGTAAGTAGGAATAAAACTTTATGGGATCAAACACTATCTCTGTAAGACAAGACTTAGACTTTGAATAAAATAGGGATAGCTCAAATTTAATATCAAAAGGGATATCCTCAACACTCAGTATCTGATCTGGTAGGGAAGTAGTCCTTTCCAATTTTTTTCTTTCAGTCTCAGGGAAAATGATTTTAGGTTTTCTTAAAAATATTTCAGGATCATCAATAGGAGAAGGAGGGTTTGGGTTAGGGTTTGACCTGGTATATCTTTTCGGATCCATAATCTTGACAGGGTCAAAGACTATGTGAGGTAAAAGATTTCAGGCTTTGATCAGCATAAGGAGGGATTCAAATTTCAAAACAAAGGAATGTCTTCAAGAGAAAAATTTAAATAGGTAATGATCAAGAGCTTACCAATCGAATGAGGTTTGATTGAACTTGTGTTTTGCTGACTTCTTTGATTTTTGAACAAGCTCTGAAAATTTTCGACTGAAATAGCTGGATTAGGATTTGGATTTTGATCTTGTTTGTCTCCTTGAAGCCAACTCTACAATCATGACAATGTAGTTATGGAATTAGCATTTTTGAAACTTAGTCCTATTATCTAGAGGACCAAATCCCAAAGAAATCTTGTTGTACACTCAGGGAAAATGAATCTTTTGTTCCCCGACAATGGTGCCAGTATGTTATCACTCCTCTGGATATCTAAGGCTAAGGAAGTTTCCAACTGAGGTAACCACATACCAACCTTTTGACTTGGTAGCCAGCCCTACCGAGTCAAAGAGGGCTCTGTCCAAAGAATCACAGCTAAGAGGGCTAGATGTAATAGGGTTTTAGGCTAGGCATAAAGTGTAGAGGTTGTTTTGATTTGATTTTATGGAGTTATTGTTGGATGGGGATATTAGGTCAAGAGGCTAGGTCAGGGAAAATAAGATATGATTGCAGAAGTTCAAAGGGGCAAGGTAGGTAGAAGGCTTAACACTTAAAAGGTGATTGGGTGAGATGGTTTAAGATTGATGAGGAGTTAGGAAGAGCATAGGAGATGTATTCTTCCTAAACTGAAGAAAAATGGACAAATTATGATAACTTTCCCAAAACAGAGCATCAAAAAACATGTATTTTCCTTGTCAACTTGAAAATTACAATATAATACACATGGAATGGTTTATGAACTTAAAAAACTTTCATACAAATGATAAGAGAGAAGAAACAATGCTAAAAACGCATACCACATGTATCCCAAAGAAATAGTTGATACTCATCTATTAAAATTGGCCAAATTCTGATACAATAGTGTTTCTGATCAATACTACAACATTCAACTGAGTCCAACTTCTGAAAAGAGTGAAGAAAGGGAAGATATAGACATAGAAACAACCTTCTCTCATCCTTAGGGGTCGAATCACTGAGTTGAGGAAGAGATCCACAAAAATCTAAACTGATACCTAGAGTGTAGGGAGCTCTAGGTGACTCCTCCCTAATTACATTGAAACTAATTCATTTGACTTGATGAAAACTTTTACCTGATGAATCTACCCCTAGGTAATTTATCCACATCATTATTACATTTACAACATAAATTACATCAGTAAAAATTTGATTTCCAAGGATGAAAATCAAATACGGAGAAAAACGGTAAAAAATTAGACAACTGGTCAAGTGCACCATCTTTCTGTCAAAGGCGCCCTCACAGTGTCAAGTGTGCCCTCCATCTTTCAGGCTGAGTTTGGCTGCCTTTCCGGTGTCCAAGTTGAGTCCAAGATAGCTCATTGGAAATCTTGTGCAATATAGTTTCCAAATATGCCTTCATTTCCAAAATGGACTTGATTTGACCCTCCAAAGTTGATTCTCCCAAGACTGGTCTATGCGCAGTGCCTAGGCCAAAATTGACGCGAAAACGTGATTTTTTGCTTGCTTTTTTCCCTTTTCACCTGCTATTTTTGCAAACTAAGGTTGGCAACATGGTTTTATTAGATGTATTTGTAATTTTTGATCCAGTGGTGGTCTCCATTTACTCAAAAGTTTCCCCAAAAAAGTGCGTAGTGCCTAGGGTACTGCGTGTTTGACCATGTTGCTGATTTAACATTGTCCAACACACAGAAAAGACAAAAATTGCAAAAATGAGCCAAAATTCTTCAAAATTGGTGAAGTGGCTGATGTTGGTATGGATAGACTTGGAGTGAAGCCTCTGAAAGTATATCAAGTTTATTTTTCTCTTCTTGGTGAGTTAGAGCCTTCATCATTGGGGCATATCTATCCAGGAGGTAAGAAAAAGGAAAAAAAGCTCTTTTTTCTCATTCCTGTACCTTGGTTTTATGAAAGGCTCATAGTAATGTTTCTCCAACTCACCTTTCTTGAACCATTTCTCCCCAACATTTTGGATCCTGATGGAAGCTGATATAATGGAAGTGGATATAGTAAAAGTGACACTAGCTAGAGTAACTTGGTTGCCATGGAGGTTAGATATGAAGAGTCTAGTCAACATGGCATGGTGTTGGACTTTTCGAATTTGCTCACAGAATTCATAACAACCAAGATTTTTGAAACATGTCATAGCCATAGGAGATGCCAAGAGTTCCTTGATATTTGTTGGCTTAAATCTGAGTACTCTCCCCCCTTTGTGTGGTCTCCTCAGCCCTGTTTCTTCTCCCTCACTATATGGTCTATTTTCTTCTTCTGCCATGGTGTTTTAATGTCAAAACCCTAGGGAGGTATGATGTTAGTGGAATGTGGTTTTTGGGAATAAGGAATGGGAAAAGGGAAATTCAAGGAGATGGAGTTAGGGATTTATGAAATGGGGGAGGGGACAGGGAATGGGGGTGGGAGCCTAGGTAGTTGTAGCACCTAGGGCTTAGGGTATTGGGATAAGGGGTTTAGAGTATTGGGATAAAGGGTTTAGGGAAAGGGAATTGTAATGAGGGAAGCGTATCAAAGTGTAGGGGAATGAAATTTGGGAATCGAGAGTGCAACAATGGTTTCGAGGGAGATAATAGGGTTTTGATATGAGAAAAACACCAAATTTTTAATGAAACCTCAAAACACCATAAGAAATGACTGTAGGAGGAAGAAGAATGCTATATTTATCTATTACTCACTTTTTGGAGGTTGAAGACAGCATTGCTGGAGCTTTGGAGGCAATTTGGTGAAGTCTGGAAGCGTTTTTGGCTTTCCTGGAAAAGTGAGAAACACCACAAGGAAGTGCGCCCTCACTTTGGCAAGTGCATAGCACCTAAGGGAATACACAGCGCCTGAAGGAAGTGCGCAGTGCCAGAAGGAAGTGCAAAGCGCCTGAAGGAAGTGTGTAGTGCTTACTCTGTTTTTGCAATTTCGCCCAGGATCTTGAGAAATGCTCTCTTGGGGTTTGCTTAATCGATGGTAGGAGACAAATGAAGTTGAGTTTGATGTTATGAAGGCTATTATACTTAAGTGAATTTGATTTTTTAATTTTAATACCCACTTTCTGATGTTTCAATTCACCTTTGAATACATTGCTAATTACCCTTTATACTTTGATTTTCTTCTTTGCAGATTGATGATGCTGGAGTTTGGCACTCTTTACATTTGAATTTTCTTTGATGAAGTTGGAATATAGAGTTTGATCTAGAAGTTTAGGAAAAATACTTATTACATATAGTGAACATAAAATTACATAAAATATAAAAATAAATTACATCTCTGTTTTTTGGAATAAAATTATAATCTAAAATAAAACTCATACTTGAAATGAACATTAGAACTTGGGAAACCATGGTTACATGTTTGCAAATCCTCTTTAAATGAAAAAGGGATATTATTTGTCTCACTCTCATACTTTTTTTTGGGCCTTGTGCAGTGAAATGGAGTATTATTGAACCTTGGAAAATGAAACCTAGTGACCTAATGGGACCTTGAATGACCAGACGCCATGTTGATTTGACTGACATAAAGACATGATGAAATGAGCTTTTATGACTGATATATGCTCAGTAAGACATGAAGGTGGGCCAACAAGTATTGATTTTTGAGGGAGAGTGAGGCTTTTTGACTTTGGCTACCATTAGTGAGTAACTTTTGAATGAGGACCTAAGTGGCATGACAAAAATTTCAGAATGGGACCCTAATATGATATAAAAAGAGGAGTTTTGATCACTGATGATAGTGTGAAAATACTGACTCTAACACCAACAATGAAACCCACACATTAAAAATTATCATTATAGCCAAAAAAGTATCAACAAAACCATGAGTCTCCAAGCCCCACATACCATGAGAACTATTAGATCTACATCTCATTAAGATAATTAGGAATAACACAATTCCCACATAAATAGTATTGATACAACCATTGTTATAGCCCATGAAAACATCATTCAACATTTAGAATAAAATAGGAATACAAGGGAATACACTTATCTATACAAATTAATAACTAGCAATTGAGGGAGGGACTTCCACACTCCACCCAACCTTAGGCCAACCACATTGTAATATTTCTTGTAGTTGACCAACCTCAAGGGATTTAGAGTTTGAGTAAGTCCTCAAAGTAATTTACATTGATTCCAATCAATCTAATCAACCAAGAATCTAAATACCACCTTGTCTACATCTGCTTAGTTCAATATTATATCCCTCAATATCTCCACCTGTTTAAGTAGGAATCCAAAGCACACTAAATGTCCATCTTTTAACCCCATAGATATTTGAACACAAATATATTTCCCTTTTCTCACTAGGAATCTAGAGCACAACGAGTTTCCACCTACTCAACCTGGCAGGGATCTAGAATACATAATGTATTCACTTGCTTCTTCTCTTCAACCACACTCCTCCGTGTGCTTTTTGTCTTGCACCAATACCAATGTTATTCTTCTACCCTACAATTTCACTCACAATTACCCTATGCCTTACTCAACATACGAGCATCCACAACACACAAGTTGTGTTTGTGACCCTTTCCAATATCAACCTATTAAATTCTCTTAGGGTGACATTGTTATTTATTATGATAGTTCAATTTCACGATTAATACTTTAATTTCACCTGATATCATCATTACATTATTCATATCTACACCATTATATATTAGCATATGCAATTACATAGAAAGAAACAACATCACCATCATCAACAATGTAGTGAAATATAAAAGGAACATTAGAAGAAATCATGCACACATATAGAGACACTAGGGTTGGTTCGAGACAAGGGAAAAACCCACTATGGGTAAAACCCTTGCAAATCTTCTTCTTCCTAGATTGTCATCAAATGATGCAGCAAAAAGAGAGTACAATGATCCATCACTTTATCTATGCCATAAAACAATAAGGATATCTATGAAATAGATCTAATCATGTTAGGAATCAGAACCCTCATACTGATGGTTGTAATGTGCAGTCACAAACTGATGTCAACTGTTGTATACTACTTTCATTTTGCCAAACACTGCTGAGTACTGTTGTCACTTTCAATGAGCCCAATTTATATGTTTGCAGCGGAAAATAACAAATCAGATCTAAAGATATATAGATCTATATAACAGCAAAGAGAAACCCAGATCTACCTGATGACTAAAGCCAACTGATGCCAAGATCTCAAAACCCTATATCTGATTTGGGTTTCCCTCATCAACACTGTCTGTGAGCGACTGAAACTTTAGGGTCGCTCTCATGGATACTATATGCGAGTGAGTGTGACTGCAGAGTCTCTCCCAGGAAGTCTCTATGCATGCGTCTTTGGCATAGAACTGAAAAGACCCAAATTCGATCCCTAGCTAAGTTGTGCAAGCATCTGAAAAACCAAAGTTGCAACCTTGTAGAGTTATGTGAGCGATCAAGATGACAAGGTCGCTCTCAGGGCTACTTGGTGTGAGTGATTGGGGACTAGGACCTTTTGATCTGCCTCTGCACCTAGAGCCGCTCCTATAAACCTTTGTGCTAGCATCCAAGCATCTATAGTCACTCTCATAGGCTTGTGTGCTAGAAAACAAGGACCTTAATGCTCTGTTCTATGCCAGTGATCGAGATCCAGAAGACCCTAACCCAGAGTGAACCTTTCGACTATGATTTCCGGCCCTTGAGCAAAATCCTCTCGTCAAAACTATGTGAACCAAGACAAAAGAGAAGAGAAGACGTGTCCAAATTATCTTAAGGTATATTTTATTTATAGTATTTCTTGAGGGGTCTCTTGGGGTTAAGACTAACCCAAGCAACTCACATGGTTAGGGCCGACCCATTCCATAATACATGTGTGAATAAAATAGTTCATAACTCAACTTCTGCTTAACCAAATTGGGTGATGTTTAGGTTGATTTTGGTCCTCTCGAAAAGAGGAATCTAATGAAATCATTATATTGGTAATTTGAGCTTTACAAGGATGAATTTTACAACAATTGCAAAAATTAACACTCGCTCTCAACTAGGGATAATTCCACCTGCCAATATTTGTCCATCGAATAATATGTCATTATGGAATCTTCAAGTGTCATCACGAATCATCATGGATCATCTCTATCATTTAGCCATCATTCAATTTCCATTTCAAGTGTCTCATCATCATAAATCATTGTTGTACATCTCGATCTATCCTTTTCTTATTCTTGTTTATCTCTTGATTGTTCTTGCTCATGTGCTGATCATTTTTCAGATCTAGAAGAATAATAATTTGTTACCAGAGGAGAGCTCAAACTACCACCCTCTATCCATCAAGTTGCTACATGGAATCTCTATTAGTGGGCTACTACCTGGAATATCATCATCAATCATCATAAGAGAGAATATCATTAAGGAGTACGTATCAACCTAGAACCACATCGGGGAGCAATATCTTCCACCCATACCGAGCAATAGGATAACTCATCACACAGGGTAGTACATCCTCGACCCTGGAATTTCACTGGGGAGCTTACCCTCAACCCTAAATCATATCAGTTTATCTCAACCCATCCAATTTCCTACTGATCTTCCCATCAATGATCCATAGTTGTCATGTTGCAGAACACCTGAACCATAATCGACTTGGGTTTTACACCCCAAGTACACTCTCAACTCATTGGCCAAAATGAGGAGTGGTATTATCATCAAGCTGACTTGCTTGAGGGCATGATGCCAACTGGGGTATACTCTGCAAAGACCAAGAGGGGAGCATCATTCTTCAACCCTGGGTAACAAATAGGGTAATGACCTATTTTCTAGATTTCCCTCAATCCCAAGCGTCCTCTATCTCGATTCCTCACCCTGGGAGCTCAAGAAGGGTAGGAAGAGTTTGCACAGTGTCCTCGATCAACACTGTTCTCATCATCATCTTGCCTCAATAACAATTGTTTCCTGTTCATACAAAATATCAAATCAAATATCATGTTAGATCATATATAATCATATGAATCACAAAAGGATACCATAACCACCCTCCCTCTCACATAGGTGCCAACCACAAGCCTAATCTTGTTTCAAACAAGTACACTATCTCAATATATGAGATTATCTCGGTCCCAAATATAAATATGGGACTTACTGCCAATTAGATAATCACAATGTATTCATGGTATCCATTTCATATCTAGACCATGCTCAAACAACTCTCTAAGGATCTTTTGTATCCTGCCTCACAGCTTGCCATGCTAGCAACATCATGATCAACCTCGGTCATGCTATGGACCTGTCATCTAAGATATCATGGCAGATCATATATTAAAGTAACATCTAAATGTGCTTATCAACAATACATCTATGTAGATACATATCATAGGAGAAATATCACATTCTCAAAATAGAACACCTCATGTTGATATTTCAAAGCATGCTCGGTGGAAACTCTATGTGAGTGAAGCAACTCACTCATGAATTCATACATATACAGATGGATGTTCAAAAACAGAACATTAATGCTTCAATCGTTGGATGCAATGTCAAGTTAATCAACATCTTGAACTTCAAATCAAAGTACCCAAGGATTTTCATTTTCATCTTTCAAAACATTTTCTAATAGCTTTGCAATATGTAATTTCTTTCCCAAATTCCAGAAATCGATTCATCATGCCATGATACATTATTTTAGGCTTCATAAGCCATTTCCCTCTGATTAGATCATCAAAGGCTCATCACATGTCACAAGTAGATCATCAAAATACAAAATAAAAACCATAATCAATATCAAAGGCAATATACATTGGAACTCATCATCTTGACTTCATCGGATAACTGTCAAATCTAGACATATTTGGATTGCAATGCTATAAACATAGTGCCTTTCTATGCCAACATAATCATCCTTACATAGCTCAATGTTGTACCATCAACAAAAAATTCAACTCATTAGATTTTAGAAGCCAAATCATGACCACTATCAAAGTCATCATTATCGTAATATTAATACATTCAATCAGGAGATGGGTGGAGCTCATATCAAGTCATCATGCCCACTAGTTGTAGTCAGTCATGCAATATCAATCTGAACTTTATCAAGTCATTATCATAATCATAATACAAGTCATCTTGTCACTAGGTGAAAATGCATACACCAAGGATGAGTCATGAAGGTTCCATTTTCATGTTGAATCACAACTATCATTATTTCAACCATTGTTCTAAGAATGAGGCCAATATCCAAATACCCACATAAGTCATCATGCCCACATAACATCGATATTAAGGATCCTGAAACTCGTAAATGACTAACTTTTCTTGACGATCAACAATGAGACAAGAATCTTCTTCCTTTTTAGACATTGGTTGTTTTATAAAATGAAGTTTTTCATTCTCAAGTGAAACAGATGTAGACTGCAAATTTTTGGATGAACTTTGTAACGAGACTCCTCCTTAACAAGACAATGAATCCAGTTGCCTAATCAAATTCATGTAATATTTGTTTTGAAGCTCATATTTAACTAATGGAGAAGGAGTTTGACCACATATACCATCCAGAACATTAGCTATTGGATCAAGGAGAACTTGAGAGGATTACTGCAACTTGTCATACATTGGTTCCAATAATGCTACATGATTTTCTATAGACCCTTCATGTTCGACACTTTCAGCTAAATTTTCAAACTGAATGTTTCTTGGTAACAATGATTATGGATTGAAAAAAGGTTTTATATTACAAACAACATTCTCAACAACTTCAGGAGAAGGTTGCCAACTATTGTTAACTTGCTTATTTTCTTCCTTCGAAACCTTATAGTTTTCTCTTATTATTTTGAAAGAAGATAAACACAAAGGTAAGGAGTCCTAGTCAAGAATTTCATGGTTTCCTTTGTTCTCAACATCAAAAATGAAAGATTGTTGATTTCTAATCTTAGGAAAGCTTTCTCTTAGTAATTGAAATGAATTAAAACATAAAGGCAAAGACCTTTCACCTCATTTGAATTTTTTTGGATTCTCTTCATTGCTATCATGATTGATATGCATAGGCTAAGTGCTACATCTGAGCTATTGTAATGAAGCTTCTTGCTCCCAAAAACATGTCGCTAATTGCCTTGTAGAGTTAGCCTCTATTTCAACAACATTATCATCATCATATTGATCATACTTGGGTAACTCATCATTATAAGGAATGAAATCAAACATACACATTATATCAGTAGATTGATCCTCCACAGGTTGATCTACAAATCCATTTTCATGACTCTCCATTAATGAATACATAATACAATCATTTTCTGATCTATGGTAAATGGAATGAGTAGGATAATGGTTAGGGTAACCAACCTCTTCTTCTTCTGTGGGACATGGTGTTTTTGAACAACAAGTTCATCTCTCATGATGATCTTTTGCATCATTTCTTCCATTGTGCTTACTAAAATGTCGAGCTTCACTTCTGAAGATGTTGGATGTTCCTTCTCTATGTTCTCCCTCGCTTCTTCTTTCAACTTTGACCTTTTGACTTGTAGATTAGCTTCCACAACTATTGCACTGTCCTGCATTTCTTCGAGTGTGGTAGCACTCCTTTCTCTCTATTGAAATTCCATTTCTAGATCAAAGGCATCCGGGTAGTGTAAGAGAGCTAAACCAGGTGGTGGTTTGATAACAACAGGGATTGAATGGTATACTTGATTGAACCTGGCTGAAACGTGTTGCTCTCTTTCTCTTGGTTGTCTTTCCAAATGATTATATTTTGTTAAATAATGAATCCATACAAGTGATGATGGTTTTAGATAGAGGAGGAATGACCTGTTACAGAGTTTTGTGAACCCAACGTTTCAGACTGCCAAGTGAGTCCATCATCAGGGGATGTCACAATAGATATTCTTTCAACTTAATGATGTATCCATGAGCTATGAATAGGGTATATATATAGGTTGTTAAGGAATGATGGGAGAATTAGGTCGGCCTATATTATATATATCTATATTATATATATATATATATATATATATATATATATATATTATATATATATTATTTTATATATTATTTATTATTTTTTTATTTAATTATTTATTATTAATATTTTTAAGAATTGATTAAATAATATTTATTTTATTTATTTATTATTATTATTATTATTTTTAATTAATTTATTTTTTAATATGTTTATTGATTATTAATTTGATTAATTAAATAATTTATTGATGAGATATAAATTAAATTAAATAATTAATTGATTATATTCTTCTAAAATCAGAAAAGGATTCCTCTTGATCACCCATCTATAAAGGAAGACTTTCACAAATTGATGAAAATTGAAAATGCTTGCAGCTAGCAACTTTTTGAGCCATTTCTTGGCTTCACCATGCAAAGATAAAGAAAAACTCTTGATACTGACATCATCTTCTTCAACCTAAAAAAGGTCGAGAAAATTTTAAAAATTATGAATGTGTTTTTCAAGAGTGATGTTACCATATTCTCCATCAAACCCAGGAAGATATTTGTAATAATGTTTAGGGAAATCATGGAGTATAGGAGGTAAGATGAGTGGCTTGTATCTATATGGGATTTTACAAGGTGTAGGAGTATGTACATAAATTGTATGATTAGTCTTGATCTCTTTATTCTAATTAAGCTAAAAATGGTCATCATAAGATTTGGAAGAAGGGTATTGACCAAGGTCAAAGGCGTACAGAGAGTTTGTATTCACAACCGTCAAAGGAAAAGAATCAAATGCGGGTCTGGGATCTTTTCTCAAATACAATATACTCTAGAAAACCTTCTTAAAATTCTCGGGAAAAGAGAAGAAATAATTTACAATAAAGAACATAAAGTCGAGGATGAAATTCCAAATTGAATACCTGATCTTCCCATATTGTCCTTTCATTTTTCTGTTGGTAAGGTTCATCCTCTAGTGGAATCTTTGAATTAAATTTGAAACTGATTTGGAGTCGCCAAGTGAATGATTTCAGCTTTCATATGTGTCTCACCATTTTCCACCATCAACAAATCAAATTTGATCCTTGTCATTCTTTCCCAGGGAAGATATGATCTTTCCGTCTACAAGAACGACGCTAAAATGTTATGCTCCACAATGTCCCAGGTTGCGAGGAGATCGACAGAGGTAACCACAAACCAGGATTTTAGTTTGGTAGCTAGCCCTACCAAACCAGAGAGGGATCTCTCTATGAAATCACAGTCAAGAGATGACTGGAATGTAAAGGCTTTTAGTCTAGATACCTAGGCTTAGGCGAGTTTGGAAAATTTAGAGTTTTGTTGCTAGATAAGGGAGAAAAACCAGGTAGCTATGTCAAAAGTATCAAAGGGATAGAACAACAAAGATATAAAGTATCAAGGTAGCAATACTTTTATGATGGATCTTAGAGTTTGTTGGTGTATTGTAGTGTTTAGAAGAAATGAAGGGTCTTAATGAGCATGTGCACCATAAATTCATTAAGCAAGAAGGAAAATAACACACAATGATATTCCCATCAAAACAGATCTTTATGCAAAGAATTTTGCTTATAAAACTTAGGGAAAACCACTGAAGAATTCATGAATGGAAAGAGAGGATGAACATATTTCATATAAAGCTATAAAAAAGAAGAAATAACATCACAAACTTATTGCACATGAATTTCTAGATAATATCTGCAAATTGTATCCTTTGATTTCTAGAGAATATCCAAGTACAAGCTACAATAGTTCTCTCGTCTGATGTCCAACTAGTCATAAGGCTGAGAAAATGGTACATAAATACCAAAATAACATCTCCCCACTCTCAGGGGTTGAATCTGTGACACTAGGAACTGCTCCATGAGGTGTTGTAACCAAGATCTATTGTCTAGGGAAGTTAAAGACAACTTCTTTAATTAACTTTGACTCTAAGCACTCTCATAAATGAGGCCAAATTTACATCAAAACCACTTAAAATATTAATAACCCACTATTAAATCATATTTGCACTAGGAATACACAATCACATCATTTACATAAGTGAAAAATTCAAAATATTTTGAACTGATGAAAACACTAGCCTCTTGGAAAAAGCGTAGCGAATCTGGAAAAAGTGTAGCGTGGACTGCAAAAAGCGCAACATGAACTTGAAGGCCACTTCTGGAGGCCTTCCTGAACTCCAAATTGAGCTCATTATAGCTCATTAGAAAGATATTTATGTCTGATAGATAGTAGAGTCCTCATGAATGGAAATATACCAAGTATAACCCCTCAAAAATGGATTCTCCCAAGACTGGTCAAAAAGCGTAGTGTGGCCTCCAAAAGCAAGGCAGAAAGGTGTTTTTTAGGTCGTTTTTGGCCATTTTCACCCTTAAAAAGATGATGAATTAGGTTTCCAGGTTTCCAAATATGATGTGCAAGTCAAGATCTATAAAGCACAACATGGCCCACGCTACGCTTTTGGCAAGGTGACTGTGCCAAAAATTTCCACATTTATGTGAAAATAGGGATGAATAGTGCAACAATATATATTTAACCATAAATAAGTTTGAAAATATGAGAGAAGTTTTTTTTTTTGGAATTTTATGAACCACATCCTCCTCCTTTTGTGAAATATACTTTCCCATTTGTTCAGAATCCAAGTTTGTAGTTGGTCACTAAAATACAGAGAAACTCTCCCGTAGCAAGTGTAGTTTGGGAATTTCTCTCAAATAATAATTCCTGTGTATAAAATGAAGGAGGTTTTTGTTATTTGGCCTATTATTGAAAAAATATCTTTCAAATTTGTAAAATTACTCTCCATTTTGTTAGAAACATATTTTTAAACAAAATCGTCCCTATGTGTAGCAAATTCCCTTAAAGAGAAAAGGGTTTTTTTTGCAAATGGAGGGAGATAAAGCTGTTTAAGGGTGTCTAAATTCTTGGGAAAGTTTTTTGGGGAAGGTATAGATGTTAGGGAGTGTAGGGAGGTGGAAAGTCTTGAAAATAGTGAGGGAAGGGTGTGAAAAAGTTCAAAACACATTCCTTGCCTAGAGATTTGCAAAAACACAACATTGAGCTAGGGTTTAGGGAAAATGAGAGGAAATGAAGGGAATGAGTATGGGAAATGGTTGGGATGGGTACATAAGGTATGTGTGGGGGTTATGGAACATAAAAACTAAGATTTTTATCATTTTAATTAAGCAAAATCATTTGGAGACCAAAAGCACAATGAAACCCTAGGAGAGGGATTTTCACTAAGTTCTTCAAAATGAAGGATGCATAAGAGGTGCCATATGTTTACTTACTTTCCAAGGAGATGATTAAACCTGTGAATGCTGAAATGAAACAATTTTTATGCTTTGGATGGTCCTTTGTAACTTGAAAGTTGATCTTTTCTTTGGTAGTGGCGTGACATCATATGTCCCTTTGAGAAATGATGAGACAACGTAGTGTATTGCAACATTGTCTTATTTGAAATAAAAAATTACCTTTACCTTTATTTTTCTTTCCCTAATATGCTAACTTCCTTTACTCACTGACTCACATGATGGACATGGTTTTTATTTTGACATATGGTATCATGATGACACATGGAGTGAAACCCTAGACCATGACCTAAAATGAGGAATTTAACCATTTCATGACTCAAGATGCTTGAATGAAGATATGATACCTCGAAGAAGACAATGACCATTATGAATGATGAAGACCATGACTAAGTGAAAGGAGCAACATTGATCTAGACACAACACCCAGTGACCAAATTTTATTTTGAAACCCAATGAAATGATAAAATTTGAGTTGAGACCCTTAACAAAACTTGGTAAAAGCATATTTGATAACTAGTGAAAGGCAGAACAAACTAACACTAACATTGGCTCCATATAGGGATGGAAGCTCCTTGGAGGTGTCAAGAAAACTATATACCAAGTAGCTGGCACGAAGTCAAAATGAAAAGACCAAACTCAAATTGAAACAGATTGAAAAATTGACTGACTTGACTATAAAAAACATACTGACTGAAAAAACTCACTTACAACTTTAAAAAAGAAAATGAAAACAACAACTGATCATAGAAGCCTTATGGCCTTCTCCTCAGGCTTCAAACTTCTGATGATAACTGCCAACCTACTGAATATGTATATACAATAATGTGTAATGATCCCTCCAATGTAACTAGTCCAGCAAATGGCTACTTATTTGAATTCTGCTCATACTTTCCTTGAGTAGACAAAAAAAACAAAAGCTAGGCCACTCCAAGTGCCCAATGAACATGTGTACATGATCCATAAATATAATAAAACTCATCTCCTTTGATGGCTGTAACAACTTGACAAAAGGATCCTGAAACTCATGAATGACTACCTTTTCTTGATGATCAACAACGAGACAAGAATATTGTTCCTTTTTAGACATTGGTTGTTTTATAAAATGAAGTTCTTCATTCTCAAACGAAACAGATGTAGACTACAAATTTTTGGATGGACTTTGTAATGAGACTCTTGCTGAACAAGACAATGAAGCCAACTGCCTAATCAAATTCGTGTCTACTTTGTTTTGAAGCTCATAGTTAACTAATGGATAAGGACTTTGACTATAGGTACCATCGACAACCTCAGCTATTGGATCAAGGAGAACTTGAGAGGGCTGCTGCAACTTGTCATACATTGGTTCCAATAATGCTACATGATTTTATATAGACTCTTCATGTTCCACACTTTTGGCTGCATTTTCAAACTGAATGTTGCTTGGTAACGGTGATTGTGGATTGAAAAAAGGTTCTATATTAAAAACAAAATTCTCAACAACTTTAGGAGAAGGTTGCCAACTGCTATTATCTTGCTTATTTTATTCCTTGGTAACCTTATAGTTTGCTCTTATTATTTCGAAAGAAGAGAAGTACAAAGGTAAGGATTCATGGTCAATAATTTCACGGTCTTCTCCACGCTCAACATCAAAACTAAAAGATTGCTGATTTCTAATATTAGGAAAGTTTTCTCTTAGTGATTTAAATGATGTAAAACATAAAGGCAAAGACATTTCACCTGTTTTGAAAATTTCTAGATTCTCTTGATTTCTATCATGATTGATATGCATAGGCTGAGTGCTACATATGAGCTGCTGTAATGAAGCTTCCTGCTCCCAAAAACATGTCATTGATTGCCTTGTAGAGGCAACCTCTATTTCAACAACATAATCATCATCATACTGATCATACTTGGGGTAACTCATCATTATAAGGAATGACATCAAACATACACATTATATTAGTAGATTGATCCTCCATGGGTTGATCTACAGATCCATTTTCATGGCTCTCTACAAATGAATAAATAATACAATCATTTTCTGATCTATGGTAACTGGAATGAGTAGGATAATGGTTAGGGTTGGAAACGTCTTCTTCTTCTACAATAAGTGGAGTTTTTGTTTCTTCATCTCTCATGATGATCTTTTGCATCATTTCTTCCATTCTACTTACCAAAATGTCGAGCTTCACTTATGAAGATGTTAGATGTTCCTTCTCTATTTTCTCCAGCGCTTCTTCTTTCAAATTTGACCTTTTGACCTGCAGATTAACTTCGACAACTATTGCACTGTCTTGAATTTCTTTGAGTGTGGAAGTGTTCATTTCTCTCAATTGAAATTCCATTTCTAGATCAAATGCATCTAGGTAGTGTAAGAGAGCTAAACCAGGTGGTAGTTTGATATCATCAGGGATTGAATGGTATACTTGATTGAACCTAGCTGAAAAGTGTTGCACTATTTCTCCTGGTTGTCTTCCCAACTCCTTATATTCTTCTAAAATCAGAAAAGGATTCATCTTGATCACCCATCTATCAAGGAATACTTTCACAAACTAATGAAAATCGAAAATGCTTTCAGCTGGAAAGTTTTTGAACCATTTCTTGGCTTCACCTTGCAAAGATAAAGAAAAAATCCTTATACTGACATTATCTTCTTCAACCTCAAAAAGGTTGAGAAAATTTTCAAAATTCTGAATGTGTTTTTCAATAGTGATGTTATCATATTCTCCATCAAACTTGGGAAGATATTTGTAATAATTTTAAGGAAAATCATGGAGTATACGAGGTACGATGAGTGGCTTTTATCTATCTGGGATTTTACAAGGTGTAGGAGTATGTACAGAAACTATAGGATTAGTCTTGATCTCTTGAGGCTCATCAAGTTGAAAATGGTCATCATAAGATTCAGAAGAAGGGTCTTGACCGAGATCAAAGGCCTATGGAGAGTTTGTATTCACAACGTTAAAAGGAAAAGAATCAAATGTGGTTATGGGATCCTTTTCTCAAATACAATATACTCTAGAAATATTCATGACATTCTCATGAAAAGAGAAGAAATACTTTACAATAACGAACATGAAGTCTTGGATGAAATTCCAAAGTGAATCCATGAACTTCCCATATTGTCCTTTCATTTTTCTGTTAGTAAAGTTCATCCTCCAGTGGAGTCTTTGCATTAAATTTGAAATTGATTTGGAGTCACCACGTGAATGATTTCAACCTTCATATGTGTTTGATCGATGTCCACCATCAACAAATCAGATCCGATTCTTGTCATTCTTTCCCATAGAAGATATGATCTTTCGTTCCCTGGAAATGACACCAAAAATTTATCCTCCACAATGTCCCAGGCTGTGAGGAGATGGATGGAGGTAGCCACATACCAAGATTTTAGTTTTGTTGCTAGCCCTACCAAACTAGAGAGGGATCTCTCTATGAAATCACAGTCAAGATATTACTGGAATGTAAAGGATTTTAGGCTAGATAGCTAGGCTCAGGTGGGTTTGGAAAATTTAGAGTTTTGTTGCTGGATAAGGGAGAAAAGCCAGGTAGCTAGGTCAAAAGGATCAAAGGGTTACAACAACAAAGATATAAAGGATCAAGGTATAAACACTTTTGTCATGGATCTTAGGGTTGGTCGATGTAGTGTAGATTTTAGAAGAAACAAAGGGTCTTAATTAGCATGTGCACCATGAATTCATTAATAAAGAAGGAAAATAACACACAATGATATTCCCATCAAAACAAAGCTTTATGAAAAGAATTTTGCTTATAAACCTTAAGGAAAACTACTGAAGAATTGATGAATGGAAAGAGAAGATGAATATATTTCATATAAAGCTATAACAGAGAAAAAACAACATCACAAACTTATAGCACATGAATTCCTAGATAATAGCTGTAAAATATATCCTTTGATATCTAGAAAATATCCAAGTACAAGCTACAATAGTTCTCTCCTTTGATGTCCAAATAGTCCTAAGACTGAGAAAATGATACATAAATACCAAAATAACATCTTCCCACTCTAATGGGTCGAATCCATGACTCTAGGAACTTCTCCATGAGGTGTTCTAACCAAGCCCTATTGTCTAGGGAAGTTAAAAACAACTTCTTCAATTAACTTTGACTCCAACCACTCCCATAAATGAGGCCAAATTTACATCAAAACCACTTAAAAAGACTAATCACCCACTATTAAATCATATTTACACTAGGACTACACAATCACATCATTTACATAAGTGAAAAAGTCAAACTAGGTCAAACTTATGAAGAAACTAGCCTCTTGGAAAAAGCGCAACGAATTTGGAAAAAGTGCAGTGTGGATTGCAAAAAGCGCGATGTGAAGCCCACTATGTTAGGCCCCTATACTACTAGTGTAACCCCTTATTGTTATTAGTACAACCCCCTTATTATATTTTTGTACCCATGCAGTCCCCATATTGTTATTATTGTGCCCCATAGAAGCCCAATATTATTATTATTATGCCCTTACATTATTATTGTTATGTCGGATCTGATTATATTATGACCCCTTAGCCTTCTATATATAGAAAGGAGGTCTTTTCATTTGTATCATCTACGAATTATTCATTTGTGTAATGTAAAGGAGGTTGCCCCTTCAAAGAGGCTTATTTCTAAGGCGTTCATATATCTTTTCTATCTTATTGTGAGTTGGTTTCATAACATTGAAGGCCACTTTTGGAGGCCTTCCTGAACTCCGAATTGAGCTCATGATAGCTCATGGGAAATATATTTCTGTATGATACACAATGGATTCCTCAAGCACTAAAAAAGACCAAGTATAGTCCCTCAAAAATTAACTCTCCCAAGACTGGTCAAAAAGCGTAGCATGGCCTCCAAAAACAAGGCAGAAAGGTGGGTTTTGGCCATTTTCACCTTGCAAAAGCTGATGAATTGGGTTTCCAGGTTTCCAAATCTGATGTGTAAGTAAATATATGTCCAACCATGTATTTAGATCCCTCCAGGAAAATCGCAGTGTGGCCCACGCTATGCTTTTGGTAGGGTGACTGTGCCAAAAATTGCCAAGTTTCTGCGAAAATTGGACTGAAATGTGGAGAGATATATATTTAACCATAAATAATTTTGAAAATGTGGGAGATATTTTTTTTCTTTGGCATGTTTTTAACAATAACCTCCTCCTTTAAAAAAAAATGCTTTCCCATTTGTTTAGAATCCAAGTTTGTAGTTGGTTGCTAAAATACTAATCAACTCTCCCGTGGCAATTTTATTTTGGGAATTTCTCTCAAATCATAACACCGATGCAAAAAATTGAATGATTTTTTTGTTCCTTGGCATATTATTGACCAAACCCTCTTTCATGTTTGTAAAATTCTTCTCCATTTGGTCAAAAACATATTTTGAAACAAAATTGTTGCTCTGTGTAGCAAATGGCCTCAAAGAGAAAAGGGAATTTTTTGCAAATGGAGGGAGATGAAGGGATTTAAGTGTGTCTAAATCCTTGGGAAATTTTTTTTTGGGGGCAGATAGATGTTAGACAGTGTAGGGAGGTGGAATTTCTTGAAAAGAGTGAGGGAACGGTGTGAAAAAGACCAAAACATAGTCCTAGCCTGGAAATTTGCAAAAACACAACATTGAGCTATAGTTTAGGGAAAATGAGGGGAAATGAAGGGAATGGGTATGGGAAATTTTTGGGAGGTATACAAGGTATGTTTGGGGGTTATGGAACATAAAAACTAGGATTTTTCTCACTGCAATGAAGCAAAATCATTTGGAGACCAAAAGCACAGTGAAACCCTAGGAGATGGATTTTCACTAAGTTATTCAAAATGAAGAATGTATAAGAGGTTCCAGATGTTTAATTACATGACAAGGACATGTTTAAACCTATGAATGCTGAAATGAAACCTTTTTTATGCTTTTGATGGTCCTTTGTAGCTTGAAAATTGATCTTTGCTTTGGTAGTGGCATGACATCATATGTCCCTTTGAGAAATGATGAGATGAGGTAGTGTACTGCAACATTGCCTTATTTGAAATAAAACATTACCTTTACCTTTAATTTTCTTTCCCTAAGCTACTAACTGCCTTGACTTATTGACTCACATGATGGACATGTTTTTTGTTTTGACATATTGTATCTTGATGACACATGGAGTGAAACCCTAAACCATGACCTAAAATGAGGAATTTAACCATTTCATGACCCAAGACACTTGAATGAAGATATGATACCTCAAAGAAGACAATGACCATGATGAGTGATGAAGACCATGAGTAAGTGAAGGGAGAAAAAATTACCTAGACACAACATCTAGTGACCAAATTTTATTTTGAAACCCAATGAAATGATCAAATTTGACTTGAGACCCCTAAAAAAACTTGGTAAAAGCATACTTGATCACTAGTGACAGGTAAAACTGACTGACACTAACATTAGCTCCACTGGGGATGGTAGCTGCTTGGAGGTATCAAGAACACCATAGACCAAGTAGCCTTATTCATTGGTCACAAAGTCAAAATGCAAAGACCAAACCCAAACTGAAATAGACTGAAAAACTAACTGACTTGACTATAAAAGACATACTGACTGAAAAATTGACTTACAAATTAAAAAAAACAAAGAAAACAACAGTTGATCATAGAAGCCTTATCGCCTTCTCCTCGGGCTTCAAACTTCTAATGATAACTGCCAACCTACTAAAGATGTAGATAAAATCATGTGTAATGATCCCTCCAGTTTAACCAATCCAGCTAATGGCTACTTATTTGAATTATGCTCGTACTTTCCTTGAGCAGGTAGAAAAAACAAAAGCTAGGTCACTGCAAGTGTCCACTAAACATGTGTACATGATCCATAAATATAATAAAACTTATATTCCTTGATGACTGCAGAAACTTGACAAAAGGATCCTAAAACTCGTGAATGACTACCTTTTCTTGATGATCAATAATGAGACAAGAATCTTCTTCCTTTTTAGACATTGGTTGTTTTATAAAATGAAGTTTTTCATTCTCAAGCGAAACATATGTAGACTACAAATTTTTGGATGAAATTTGTAACGAGACTCCTAATGAACAAGACAATGAAGCCAACTGCCTAATCAAATTTGTGTCATATTTTTTTTGAAGCTCATAGTTAACTAATGGAGAAGGACTTCAACTATAGATACCATCCACGACATCAACTATTGGATCAAGGAGGACTTGAGAGGACTGCTACGACTTGTCATACATTGGTTCCAATAATGCTACTTGATTTTCCATAGACTCTTCATGTTCCACACTTTCGGTTGCGTTTTCAAGCTAAATGTTGCTTGATAACAGTGATTGTGGACTAAAAAAAGGTTCTATATTACAAACAACATTCTCAACAACTTCAGGAGAAGGTTGCCAACTGCTGTTAACTTTCTTATTTGCTTCCTTGGTAAGCTTATAGTTTTCTCTTATTATTTCGAAAGAAGAGAAACACAAAGGTAAGGAGTCATGGTCAAGAATTTTATGGTCTTCCTTGCTCTCAACGTCAAAATAGAAAGACCACTGATTCCTAATCTTAGGAAAGTTTTCTCTTGGAAATTAAACTGAAGTAAAACATAAAGGCAAAGATCTTTCACGTGATTTGAAATTTTCTAGATTCTCTTTATTTCTATCATGATTGATTTGCATAGGTTGAGTGTTACATATGAGCTGCTGTAATGAAGCTTCTTGTTCCCAAATACATGTTGTTGATTTCCTTGTAGAGTCAGCCTCTATTTCAACAACATAATCATCATCATATTGATCATACATGGGTAACTTATCATCATTAGAAATGACATCAAACATACACATTAGATTAGCAAATTGATCCTCCAGGGGTTGATCTATAAATCCATTTTCATGACTCTCCATAATCGAATACATAATACAATCATTTTCTGATCTATGGTAAATGGAATGAGTAGGATAATGGTTCGGGTCAAAAAGATCTTCTTCTTCTTCTACAATAAGTGGGACATGGTGCTTTTGAACAAGAATTTCATCTCTCATGATGATTTTTTTCATCATTTCTTCCATTTTTCTTACCAAAATGTTGAGCTTCACTTTTGAAGATGTTACATGTTCCTTCTCTATGTTCTCCCTCACTTCTTCTTTAAACTTTGATCTTCTGACCAACAGACTAGCTTCCACAACTATATCACTGTCCTGCATTTCTTTGAGTGTGGTAGTGTTCCTTTCTCTCAATTGAGATTCCATTTCCGGATCATAGGTATCTGAGTAGTGTAAGAGAGCTAAATCAGGTGGCGGTTTGATAGTAGCAGGGATTGAATGGTATACTTGATTGAACTTGACTGAAAAGTGTTGCACTATTTATCCTAGTTGTCTTTCCAACTAATTATATTATTCTAAAATCAAAAAATGGTTCCTCTTGATCACCCATCTATCAAGGAAGACCTTCACAAACTGATGAAAATAAAAAATTATTGTAGCTGACAACGTTTTGAACCATTTCTTGGCTTCACTCTGCAAAGATAAAGAAAAAATCCTGATACTAACATCATCTTCTTCAACCTCAAAAAGGTCGAGAAAATTTTCAAAATTCTAAATGTGTTTTTCAGCAGTGATGTTACGATATTCTCCATCAAGCCTGGGAAGATATTTGTAATAATTTTAAGGGAAATCATGAAGTATAGGAGGTAAGATGAGTGGCTTGTATCTATCTGGGATTTTACAAGGTGTTGGAGTATGTAAAGAAACTATAGGATTAGTCTTTATCTCTTGAGACTCATCAAGCTGAAAATGGTCATCATAAGATTCGAAAGAAGGGTCTTGACCAAGTTCAAAGGCATATAGAGAGTTTGTATTCACAACCTTCAAAGGAAAATAATCAAATGCAGGTCTGGGATCTTTTCTCAAATACAGTATACTCTAGAAAACCTTCTTGACATTCTCAGGAAAAGAGAAGAAATCATTTACAATAAATAACATGAAGTCTTGGATGAAATTCCAAATTGAATACCTAATCTTCCCATATTTTCCTTTCATTTATCTGTTGGTAAGGTTCATCCTCCAGTAAAGTCTTTGAATTAAATTTGAAACTAATTTGGAGTTGCCAAGTGAATGATTTCAACCTTCATATGTGTCCTACCACTGTCCACCATCAACAAATCAGATCTGATCCTTGTCGTTCTCTCCTAGGGAAGACATGATCTTTTGTTCCCTGGAAACAACGTCAGAATGTTATCCTCCACAATGTCTCAGGATACGCGGAGATCGACGAAGGTAACCACAGACCAAGATTTTAGTTTTTTAGCTAGCCCTACCAAACCAAAGAGGGCTCTCTCTATGAAATCACAGTCAAGAGATGAATGGAATGTGAAGGATTTTAGGCTAGATAGCTAGGCTCAGGTGGGTTTGGAAAATTTATAGTTTTGTTGCTGGATAAGGGAGAAAAACCAGGTAGCTAGGTCAAAAGGATCAAAGGGTTACAATGAAAAAGATATAAAGGAGCAAGGTAGCAATACTTTTGTGAAGGATCTTAGGGTTTGTCAGTGAGGTATGGTGTTTAGAAGAAACAAATGGTCTTAATGAGCATGTGCACCATGAATTTGTTAAGCAATAAGGAAAATAACACACAATGATATTCCCATCAAAACAAAGCTTTGGTTATAAACCTTAAGGAAAACTACTGAAGAACTAATGAATAGAAAGAGAAGATGAACATATTTCATAAAAAGCTATAACAGAGAAAAAACAACATCACAAACTTACTACACATGAAATCCTAGACAATAGCTACAAACTGTATCCTTTGATTTCCAGAAAATATCCAAGTTCAAGCTACAATAGTTCTCTGATCTCATGTGCAACCAATCCTAAGACTGAGAAAATGATACATCCATACCAAAATAACATCTCCCCACTCTCGGGGGTCAAATCCATGACTGTAGGAACTGCTCTATGAGGTGTTCGAACCAAACCCTATTGTCAAGGGAAGTTAAAAACAATTCTTCAATTAACTTTGACTTCAACCACTCTCATAAATGAGGTCAAATTTACATCAAAACCACTTACAAAGATTAATCACCCACTATTACATCATATTTACACTAGGACTACACAATCACATCATTTACATAAGTGAAAAAGTCAAACTAGGTTGAACTGATGAAGAAACTAGCCTCCTAGAAAAAGCACATCAAATCTGGAAAAAGCACAATGTGGACTGCAAAAAGCGCAATGTGAACTTGAAGGCCACTTTTGGAGGCCTTCATGAACTCCAAATTGAGCTCATGATAGCTCATTGGAAATATATTTCTGTTTGATACACAATGGAGCCCTCAAGAACTGAAAAATACCAAGTATAGCCCCTCAAAAATCAATTCTCCCAAGACTATTCAAAAATTGTAGCATGGCCTCGAAAAAGAGGGCAACAAGGTGTTTTTTAAGTGGTTTTTGGCCATTTTCACCCTGAAAAAGCTGATGAATTGGGTTTCTAGGTGTCGAAAGCTAATTTATAAGTCAAGAGATATCCAACCATGTATATCTTCTGTCATTTAGAGCCCTCCAGGAAAAGCGCTACGTGGCCCATGCTACACTTTTGGCAGTGTGATTGTGCTAAAAATTGCCAAATTTATGAAAAAATAGGGCTAAAAGGTGGAGAGATATATATTTAACCATATATAATTTTGAACATATGAGAGATTTTTTTTCTTTGGAATGTTGGGAACACACACCTCCTATTTTCAAAATAATTTCCCATTTGTTTAGAAGCCAAGTTTGTATTTTTTTCACTAAAACACTGAGCAGCTCTCCCGCAGTAAGTGTATCTTGGTCCTTTCTCTTAAATCATGACACTTGTGCATAAAATGAAGGAGGTTTTTTTTTCCTTGGCCTATTATTGAAAAAAAATCTTTCACTTTTGTAAAATTCTTCTCCATTTGGTCAGAAACATATTTTGAAACAAAACTATCCCTTTGTGTAGCAAATGGCCTCAAAGAGAAAAGGGACTTTTTTGGAAATGGAGGGAGATGAAGGGGTTTAAGGGTTTATAAATTATTGGGAAATTATTTTTGGGTAGGGATAGATGTTAGTGAGTGTAGGGAGGTGGAATGTATTGACACGAGTGAGGGAAAGGTGTGAAAAAGTCCAAAACGCAGTCCTAGCCTAGAAATTTGCAAAAACACAAAATTGAGCTAGGGTTTAGGGAAAATATGGGGAAATGAAGGGAGTGCGTATGAGAAATGGTTGGGAGGGTTATATAAGGTATGTGTGGGGGTTATGGAACATAAAAAATAGGATTTTTCTCACTGCAATGAAGCAAAATCATTTGGATACCAAAAGCACATCGAAACCCTAAGAGAGGGATTTTCACTGAGTTCTTCAAAATGAAGGATGCATAAGAGGTGCCAGATGTTTAATTACTTGCCAAGGAGATTCTTAAACCTGTGAATGTTGAAATGAAACCCTTTTTATGCTTTGGATGGTCCTTTGTAGCTTGAAAGTTGATCTTTACGTTGGTAGTGGCATGGCATCATATGTCCCTTTGAGAAATGATGAGACGAGGTAGTGTATTGTAGCATTGCCTTATTTGAAATAAAACATTACCTTTACCTTTATTTTTCTTTCCCCAAGCTGCTAAATCCCTTTATTCATTGAGTGACATGATGGACCTATTTTTTGTTTTGACATATGGTGTCATGATGACACATGGAGTGAAACCCTAGACCATGACCTAAAATGAGGAATTTAACCATTTCATGACCCAAGACACTTGAATGAAGGTATGATACCTTGAAGAAGACAATGACCATGATGAGTGATGAAGACCATGAGTAAGTGAAGGGAGAAATAGTGATCTAGATCCAACAACCAATGACCAAATTTTATTTTGAAACCCAATGAAATGATAAAATTTGACTCGAGACCCCTAACAAAACTTGGTAAAAGCATATTTGATCATTGGTGATAGGAAGAATTGAGTGACACTAACATATCAAAGCATCTCTCAATCATCAATTCAAGGTTATTGTCAAGTATCATGACAACACATTGTTTGTATATACTAGTAAGCCAAATCATGCCAACCGCATGTAGCACAAACATGGTGACATATCTATAAGTATGTCCTAGTCACCTGCAAACAAAACTTCAGTCTGCATGTTCATGTTATGGAAACATTAAATGTTTTCTTGCTAGTAGATCTTGTTGTTATCTGCAATACTTCTATGGTACTGATATCTTCCAGGTGACCATCTGATTTCATGCACAATACGTCATTATATGATCAACAATTTAATTCAACAACTTTAGAAATTAGTTAACATTGGCATATGTCAAGAACATCATGATTCAAACCTTAGACATCTTTTATAAAGCTTCAGATGATGGTCAAAACAGTCAGACCTCTGGTCGTTCTCTTCGGATTAGCATGATAACGACTTTAGCTGCCTGGATGTTATCTAGGCCTTAGCATGTGTGCGACTAGGGATTAAATCTCTTGGATCTATAACTTCGACTAGAGCAACAACCCTAATTTATGAATGGGATTTAGATATAAGACCCTGCTATAGATCAATATTGTCAGATGCACATAAATCATACTTCAACGACATATAACACAAATAGTAATAAGGGTAATAATCTTGAGAAGTGATTCTCCCTCTGACTGGGGATCTGCATCATTGATCTTCATTCATGTAAGCAGTCTGTCTCTACTAGAGTCATGCAATCATGACAAAAATATTTCATTAAAGGCTTAGACTCAAAGCAACAGATAGATCTCTAATATTATGAACACAATAAAACTTTCTATCAAGTCACTACATCAGGTTATTGCATCTAGTTTAACCATATGCCATCAAGACAAGATAGTAAGAGATCTGGAATATCAATCTTACACTTATACCTCTCACATGCACTTCATGACTAATGAGATTAGATTAGGTCATTCAATAAAGGTTTATCAAAACAACAAGAGTGTCAATCACTCTTTCCATATGCTTTCATCATGCTTATCGCAAGTATTACCAACACACTCATGTATAAGAGTCAATGAACTATCCTTCTATATGAAATCCATCGTTCCAAGTATCATTTTCTAGAGGAAAGGTGCTAGCCTTCTTTATAGGATCAAGATATCCAACAAATATGTCATAGATGTTAGACAAACATCAAGTGTATCAATGTATACCCTCATAGAATTCAACAAGGTAAAAATTTCAACTTTTCATCATAGGAAACATAGATCCAAGTCACTTTCATATGCATGTATGAGCCATTAAATAAATAGGTAGTCTCATCATACCTTAGGACTTACTAAGCCAATAGATGAAACAAAACATACCATGCATACCTTGAGGTATTCAAATAACTGAGCATATGTCCATTAGTCATAGGCCACCTGAAGCACTTGGTCATCGTTTCATCAAGTGCCTCTTTATCTCTTTCTAGATCTGCATCTCAAAATGAACCTCAAGAAGGATCTACACATCTCATCTCATCAAGGAGGTTAGAAACATCCATATACTCAAATATATATGCATGAAGTAATAAACATAATCATCAGATCCATAAGTCTAACAAGTAAGAAGCATCATAAGTCAAGAAATACTTATCTTCAATGAGAGGTGATCATCTCCATCTTGAACCAATATTCAAGAGCCACCAATGTCCATGGTCCATATACCAATGTTGTCTTCAAGTATCCAACCAGATCTACTAAGGATTATCCCATATAGGGCTTCATCAAATCTCCCACAAGTGCTTGAGCATCTTCACATAGATCATGCTAGAGATTCATACATCAAATCTCAAGACTTTTCCATAGACCAGGGCTTTCTCTCCAACCCTAACCTCATATAATACATCAAACCCTAATCATCAAGATGCCTAGGGTTTTCTTAAAACCTTAGAATTCTTTTAGGTCTCCACCATCCCCTTCTTACTTTCATCAATGGTGTCATCATCGAGGTGATGTCCATGAACTTTATTCAGACCAACTCTAAAACCATGTTAAATTTTCTTAGGGCGACATCGTTATTTACTATGATAGTTGCATATCACCATTAATACTCTAAGTTCACCCCATATTATCATCAAATTATTCAAATCTACACCATTATATATCAACATATGCAATTACATAGAAAGAACAACATCACCATCATCATCAATGCAGCGGGATATAAAAGGAATAGTAGAAGAAAGCATGCACAAATATAGAGACAATGGACTTGGTCTGAGACTAGGGAAAAACACAATATGGGGAAAACCCTTGCAAATCTTCTTCTTCTTAGATCATCATCATATGATGTAGAAAAAGGAGAGTACAATGATCCATCACTTTATTTATGCATCAAAATAATAATGATATCTATGAATCAAAACCCTCTTACTGATGGTTGTAATGTGCAGTCACAAACTGATGTCAACTATTGTATACTGTTGTCACTATGCTGAACACTGTTGATTACTGTTGTCACTATCAATGAGCCCAATAGATATGTTCGTAGCAGAAACTAACAAATCAAATCTACAGATCTATATAACAATAGAGAGAAACCCAGATCAACCTGATCACTAAAGCCAACTGATTCCAAGGTGTCAAAACCCTAGATCTGAACTGGGTTGCCCTCGTCAACATTGTTTGTGAGTGACTAAAACTTCTGGGTCTCTCTCATGGATACTATATGTGAGCGATTGTGACTGTAGAGTCGCTCCTAGGAGGTCTCTATGCATGTGTCTCTAGTACTGAATTGAAAAGACTCAAAGTCTCTCCCTAGATGAGCTATGTGAGTGACTGACAAACCAAAGTCACAACCTTGCTGAGTTGTGCGAGTGACTGAGATGACAGGGTCACTCCTAGGGCTACTTGGTGCGAGCAATGGGGATCTAAATCCTTCCAATCTGCCTCTGAACACAAAGTCGCTCCCATAAGCCTCCATGCTAGCATCCAAGAGTTTATAGTCACTCTCATATGGTTGTGTGCCAGTGACTAGGGACCATAATTCCCTGTTCTGTGCTAGCAATTGAGATCTAGAAGACCCTAACCCAGAGTGAACCTTTCACCTATGATTTCAGACCCTTGAGTGAATGAACCTAGACAAACCAAGAAAAAAGAGAAGAGAAAATGTGTCCAAATGATCTTGAGGTCTCTTCTATTTATAGGATTTCCTAAGGGGTCTCTTGGGTTTAAGACTGACCCAAGTAGTTACTCATGTGGTTAGGGTTGACCCCTTCCATAGTACATGTGTGAATACAATAATTCATAACTCAACTTCCGCTTAACCAAATTGGGTGATATTTAAGTCAATTTTGGTCCTCTTGAAAAGAGGAATATAATGCAATAATTATCCTGGTCATTTGAGCTTTCCAAGGTGGAATTTTACCAAAGTTGCAAAAATTAACACAACCATGCCTTTCTTGTGTGTAATTTTCTCCTTAAGAATTTCCGCGTGCCATGTTAATGCCAATTCAAATGAATATCCCCATTATTTTCTATTGTCTCTTCTTTTTTCCATCAATCTCCTCACCGCCTCTTTCACCTTGACCACACCGCATATCCCATGAGGAATATAGGTGATATGGGTTTATCCTCCATTCAAGAATTCCATACACCATCTCCTTGCTTTCCATCGAAGCCATTAGACCTAGTTTGAATAAATGGTGGCCATTAAATGAACAACCTAAGTTAACAAGTTCGCAAGAAACTCCTCCCCAAACTTTGAATCCATGTACACTCCTCTCATCCAATTATTGTATTTACATATCAACAATATTTACATGAATTATAATTCATATGAAAATTACAAGAGGGGTATCCAAAAGGAATGTTACAGACCCCACCCCCTTATAGGAACATCATACTCAGTGTTCTAAACCGAACACAAAATTCAATGGTGCTTTATACCAAACAAATAATTCAACAATGAGATTTATATAAAAAACCAACTTACATTCATTTACATTTACATATTCTTACCCAACTCATTTTCTCAACCATCTCCCAAGTGGCTTAATTTGGTCAAAAGTGCTTCCACTACACCTTGACCTACTCAGTTACTCATCTAGAGCATGATCTACCTCCGATCTAGAATGCAAAGTGGCTTTCGCTAGAATTATCCCTCAGACTCCACCTATACCATAGACCAATTAAAAACATGATTCACATCATGTACATATTTTTTAAGCAAAGAAGTATTTGAAACATTGTGCGCTTTCAATGTGGGCGGCAAAGACAATATGTATGCCATTGGCCCCACTATTTACAATATATAAAATGACCCACAAAACATTGGTTATAACTTACCACAATATCCAATCTCTAGTGAAATTTTCCTTGGTCTAATGTAGAGGTAAACATGCTCCCACACTTGAAATTTTGTGTACATTCTTTAGTGACCTATATAGATATTTTTCTTAATGTGATTTATATCCAATTGTTACCTAGTAGTAATTACTTCCTATTCCATTTCCTTAAGCATATTTGGCCCGATATGCACCCTATTCACTGGATCATTTCAATTGATAGGTGTATTACATTTTCTTCCATAAAGAGCCTCAAATGGACTCATCTTCAAATATTACTTGTACCCATTGTTATATGAAAACTATACCAAATCTAGAAACTCTTCCTACCTCTTAGTATGATGCATGGAATACATCCTTAGAATGTCTTCCAACATTCTATTTACTCTTACAGCCTTCCCATCTATTCGAGGATGGTGTGTCATGATGAAGGATAGTTTTTCCAGAACCAACAAACAATTTTTTCCAAAACTTAGAGGTGAACTTAAAATCCCTATCCAAGATAATCTTCTTGGGTACTCCATGCAATTTCACTATTTCTTTTATAAAAGTATAGGCAATGGCACTTGCTTGGTGAGTGTATTTGACAACTTTAAAGTGAGCCACCTTGCTCAGCTTATCTACCACCACCATTGTGGCATCATGTTTCCTATATTTCCTTAACAATTGAGTGATGAATTATATTGTAATGACTTCCCACTTCCACTCACGAATATGGATTGGTTGTAGCAATCCCGTTAGATGTTTACATTCCATTTCACTTGTTGGCACTCCAGGTACTTGGCAATGTACTAAATCACATCCTTCTTCATGCCTAGCAATTAGCACATCTTTTTCATGGCTGTTATCATTTTCTAATAACCAAGATGACCAAAATATGGTATTTTATGAATCTCGTCAAAGACAAGCTTCTTCAAGTCACCCATGCAAGGTATATCCCACCTACGCTTGAAATTTAACAATCCATCCATTGTGGGGGGTAATTCTTACTCAATTTTCAATTTATCTCTTGTTGCATGTGTTCCTTTACTTGTTAGTAATTCTCATCCTACTACATTCCCTCTTTAATATTTTCCTTAATGTTAATTTCACAAGCATTGATGGTCGATACATGAGCTACTTGCAACCATCCAGTAAGTTCATTTGCTAATTTGTTTTCCTTTCCTTTGATATATTTGATTTCAAAATCAAATTCACTAATGAAGGCTAGCCACATTTCCTATCTTGTATTCAATTTGGGATGATCAACTAGATACCTCATCCCTCCATGATCTGACATCAATACAGTTTTCCTTTCCCTGAGATAGTGCCTCCACATTTTCAATGCATGCACTATCACTGCCAACTCCAAGTCATGAGTGACATAATTTTTCTCAAAACTCATTCAATATTATCAATTCATAATGGTTCACCTATCCTTCTTGCATAAGCACTCCACCAATCCCCACTTTGCAGGAATCCACACGCACCACTATATATTTATTTGGGTTTGTTTTCCTCAATATTGGTGCATGTGTGAGAAAATATTTTAATTGCTCAAAGATGGCTTCAAATTTTTTCTTTCAATTGGAATTTAGGTCCTTTTCTTTGTAATGTCATGATTGGATGTACAATATTAGAGAAATTTCGAATGACTCTCTTGTAATACCTAACCAAACCCATGAAGAATATGAATTATGGCATGTTCTGAGGAGTAGGCCACTCCATGATGTCTTTGATATTTTTTGTATCCATTACTACTTCATTGGGAAAAATATGTCCCAAGTACTAAACTTGAGATTGAAATAATTCACACTTGTTGATTTTGGCATAAATCTCGTGCTCTCTTAGGAATTGCAATATTGTTGCTAAATCTCCTTCATGTTCATCCTTGGTTTTCGAATAAAACAAGATTTCATTAAAAATTACGAGTACAAACTTGTCCAAATATGGACTAAGAACAATATTTATTAAGCACTTAAATGTTGTTGGGGTTTTTGTGAGCCAAAATTCCATAACCACAAACTCATAATTCCCATACTTGGTTCAAAATGTCATTTATGAATGTATTCATCTTTGACATGTGCCTAATGGTACCAAACATTGTATCTATCTTAAAAAATATTACATCTTCCCGTAGCTAGTCAAATAGATCATCAATCCTTGAGAGAGGATACCGATTCTTTATTATGGCCTTGTTTAATTGCCTGTAGTCGATGCAAAACCTTAATGTGCTATCATTCTTCTTTACGAATAATACATATGCTACCTAGGGTGATATGTTGGGGGTCTGATATATCCTCTATCCATCATTTATTTTAACTACAATTTTAACTCTACCAAATCTAGTGTACTCATTTAGTATGGAGATTTCGACACTGTCTTTGACCTTAGTAACAATTCTATTAAGAAGTTGATTTCTCTTCTTGGTGGAAGCCCTCAAATTTCTTTAGGGAACACATCACTAAATTGTCTTATTATTGGGTGCTATTCTAGTTTTTATTATGAACCTCTGATTCACTGGTCACTTGAACAATGTACAATTCGCACCATTTCTGGGTGCACCTCTTCAATTGCACTGCAATGATTTCCCTAATTGTCACAGGTTTTCACTTTCCCTATAAAATCATCCATTCTCCTCTGTAATTGAGATACCACTAGGCATGACTTCACCATGTGTTTGACTCACCCCTTAGTCCTCGTTGCTAGCTAGAATAACAAAGACCTTTCATGGGTTTTTTCCTGCAATTCAAAATTTTCTACAACTTGTGGACTTACGTAATTGAAATTGGAGCTAGGGTCAATAAAAATTGAAACAAACTAGTTATTTACCATACCTTCCATTTTGATTAGTAAGGCTTGGTGATTGACCTTCCTATCATCCAACGTTGCATATATGGGAAATATGTTCTGATCCACATCATTTATTATCTTTGTTCCCTGGACATTATACAGTCTTGGGCCATTTTTCTATTGCTAATGATAGTCTCTCTTGTAGTTTTCTCCACAAGTTCAATACTTCATACATTATCCTCTAAAACTCTTAGATTCATATCCTATAGGTTAGAGAACTAGTCTCTACCAGTAGTAGTGGATTATCTCAAAAATAACCACTAATAAGAGTAAAAAAATTCACATTCTTTCCTCGATGTTGTTGTCTTGCAATTTTCTGCCCCTTTCTTTTAAATTTGGGCTTGCCTTTTACTCTCCAATCAGTTTAGGGCTGAGTCCTATGCTTGGAATGTTCATAGGAATGCTTCTTCAAACTCTATTATGTCCCTTAATGCTTGTGACAACCCAATGAGATACCTCTTAATATTTTCCTTTTCATCGTTGAGCTAAGGCACATACCTCAACAACTCTATGAATCTATTTGTATATTCATCAACTATCAAATTCCCTAGTTGGTGCTCATAAAATTTCTTGACATTGATATCATAATACCTTTTATAAATGTAATTTTCTCAAAAATATCTCTCAAATCCACTCAACTAAAAATCCTTCTCTTTAATATTCTTGATGTTCTTCAGGTCTTCCAATTAGATATCAGCTCTACCCTTCAAGTTGAAAATGGCCACTCTTGCTTTCATACTCTCAAAGCAATCACGCACTCTGAAATATTTCTTCCTTCCTCAAAACCATGCCTCTTCTTCCTTGGCCTTCCTCACTTATACATTAAATGTAGAAGGGTTTACTTCTTAAACTATTCCAGCATCAAACCTTTTCCTCTCCTTTTCTCCTGACAGTGTATTTTTCTTTTAGCACTAGACAAATTCTTTTGACTACTAGTTCTTCTCTTTGGGGTACTAAGTGGACTTCCTCCTCTCATTATGTCTTCACGTTTTTGTCTATTCCTCTTCCTAGACCCGATGCCCTTTGTACCATCAATTCTTAATTAAGTTTTTCCAATTCCTTACGAACGTTTCATGTCTTTATCCCCCCCTAGGTGGCTAGCACCTAGATCATGCTTCCTATGCCTTTAGAAATATAACAAGCTTCACCATATTATTGCATTTACTTCTACTTATTTTTCCGGAGCCATGAAAATCCTTTCATTATTAGCCTTCTTGCTTCTCATCTCAACCCTTATACATCTAATGGTTTTCATCCAATTAAGGGAGCCTTCCTCCATCCTTTTTCCAACTAATTCTTCTTCCTACTACTATTGGCATTTATGAGGGATTTTCCGCACCATTTTTCTACTCAATCCCTTATGATTTTCTTGATATGTGGTGTCTTCTTATGTGTTTTTACATACAAATAATTGTTATCCAATCAAAATATAAATAATCACATTTACCCATCACCTTGGATTATTTGTAATAAGCCCATGGGGTTGAGGCTATCCGAAACACCAAATTTCAAGTTAGCATGTCTGTTAGAAAAAAACTAACATATCATAATATACTATCTCTATCATTTCATAATTCTGACATAAATACTAATATGCACGCAATATTCAGTCTTCAATCAACACATAATCAACAGTTAAAGTGCTACAACCAACACCCATTTGCACACAACAAACAATAACTAGAAAACACCATACTCTGTGGTAGAGTTTAAAAATTATCCTTCCAAGCCCATTTAGTTTAATTGTTGGACCTGGGAACTCTAATTCCACTATGTAACACTACCTCCCACCCACTTGGACTTCCCAAGCCTAGTGGGAGGTGTTACTTTATCCTAACCCAATCTCCATATTTTAATCATGGAAATGTGTTTACAAAAATTTCCTTCCTTCCCAAATTTGAAAAAATAAACTTTGGATAAAACCATCTCATCCAAATAATCAAAACATTTATGGTGATATAAATTTTATCCAAATTTGTATCCTGGATCAAAATTTATGGTCATTTGGATTTGACCTACTTAAACCCCTTGCCATGTCAGGAAGTCACCTGCAATGTGTTACCCACCTGCAACTTCCACCTCACCTAAGTCTCGTCATGGTGTGTGCCATGTCATATCACTACAACACTACTATGCTATCACGCCACTAATCCAATTTCTAAGAACATTCCACTTCCAAATTCTGGTTGCATAATGAACAATTCCATTTAAAGTAATGAGGCTAGTTCCTTCCCGCAAATTTTTTCTTCTTTGTGACATCTATCAATGGTGCCCCATTTATGAAATGCATTGCAAAACCTCTTTGGGGACCTCATCTCCATGGTGATGTCACTTTTTGCCATGTCAACTTCTTTGTCAACACCACATAACACCATCGTGCTAGGTGGCGCCACTAACCACCTCCACATGTCACCTAGGTGCCACGTTAGCACAAGCTTCCACATGATTCACTTCTACCAACCTAATGATGTCATGATGATGTTAGGGTGTCATCATCCTACATCGTAGTATCCCCTCATGATTCCATGTGTCACCTGGAAACCGACCACTTGATCTTCCAAAAATGCCATTTTCACTTACCATGTAGGTTTTAACCCTTTACAGAAATTACCTGCATACAAATTCTAAAACACAGAAAATAAACAATGCGAGAGCATAACACATAAAACACATACACACAGAGATTTTCCCTTGGATCCCAAGACTGGGACTACTAGCTTAATTTTTTCGTTATATTCCTTTCAATGTTACAATACATATTTATACATGCCGAAGCATCCAATACCATGGACCGAAAACCATTGCGTCCAAAACCATGTGCGAAAAACATGCACAAAAGCATAGGTAGGTCTGCACAACCTAATATAGGGTGCAAAACTAAAATTTTCCAGGGCACTTCCCCGAACCCCATAGAGTTGGGTTACTTGCACCCCTTAAACCCCTTGTGACTCCCCCCACTATGTAATTGGCACAACAAGAGGGGGCTCCCCACTGCCTTCTAACCCCTTGATTAACTACGTGGGCTAGTTGTGGAAAGAATACAACACAACCAAACATTCTCCCACTTGTTGTTTTCTTTCCACAAGGGGCCACAAGAGAGCTTAGTCATTTATCCAACCCTACAACGCCCATTGTTTCTCTACACCAAGAGAACTTCTCAGAGCTCACAAATTTTGTCAATGGATCTACAGTATTCTTCAAAGTGTCCACCTTTACCAGCAACACCTTTTTGTCTTCTATCATATCCCTCACAAAGTGATACTGAACATCAATGTGCTTTGTCTTTGAATGATATGCAGGGTTCTTTGCCAAGAAAATTGCACTTTAGCTGTCACATTCTATCCTTATAGCTCCCTGTACTAACCCCATACTTGAGCACAATCTCTGCAACCAAACTATTTCCTTGCTTGCATGAGTGGCTGCCATGTATTCTGCCTCTGTAGTTAATAGTGCCACCATAAATTGTTTCTTACTCATCCAACTGCCTACACCTCCAAATAGGTTAAACACATACCCACTTGTAGATCTTCTCTGATCCAAATCTCTAGCCCAGTCTGCATCAACAAAGCCACGAATATCCAACAATCTGTCAAATCCTAGTCTTCCTTGGTAGCAAAAACCATAATCACTAGTGCCATGAAAATACTTGAAAACCTGCTTCACTACTGTCTAGTACTCCTTCCCTGGTTTTGACATAAACCTGCTCAATACTCCCAGTGCATGTGCAATGTCTGGTCTAGTACAAATCATCACATACATCAGGCTACCAACTGCACTTGCATATGGAACACGACACATGTCCTCTTCCTATTCTTGTGTCTTGGGTCAATGTTCAGCAGATAACTTCACACCTATAGGAATAGGAACCTTCACCGGTTTACTATCTTGCATATTAAGCCTCTACAATATTGTCTCAACATACTTCCTCTAGTTTAACGAGAGCTTCCTCTTTGTCCAATCTGTTTTAATTTCCATGCCCAAAATATAGTTTTCAACATCAATATCTTTCATGTCGAATTTGGATGACAAATGGGTCTCCAAATCTTGGATAATTTCTTTTCCATTTCCAACCAGCAACATATCATCCACATACAAGAATAGATAAATAACATAGTCACCAACTAATTTAAAATACATACAGTGATCTGCTTTGCTTCTGGAGAAGCCAAGTCGCCGTATAAATGTATCAAATTTTTGATACCACATCCTTGGTGATTGTTTTAACCCATACAGAGACTTCTTTAATTTTCATACTAGTTATTTCTTACCCTTCACTGCAAAGCCTTCAGGTTGCTTCATGTAGATCTCCTCTTCTAGATCCTCATGAAGAAATTATGTCTTCACATCCATCTATTCTACCTCAAAATAAAAAGTAACAACAACAGATAAAAGTAATCTAATAGAAGTTACCTTGGCAACAGGAGAAAAAATATCACCAAAATCAATTCCTAACACCTAGGAATAACCTTTTGCTACCAACCAAGCTTTGTATTTCTTCACCTTTACTTCTGCATTTGTCTTCTTCTTGAACACCCATTTGCTTCCAATGGGTTTCCTTCCAGCCGGCAACTCCACCATATCCCAAGCCTCATTTTTGTGCAAAGATGCCATTTCATCAACC
>APFE031047291.1:75306-97575 GCA_000404065.3 Pinus taeda | reverse complement strand
TCTTCTAACCCCTTGGTTAACTACGTGGGCTAGTCATGGAAAGAATATAACACAACCCAACATACCATGACACATGAAAACGTTATCCATAATCTTACTAGGGAAAATTTAAGGGGATAAATTTCACAGATGGACTAATTTTGTATTCTTTTTCCAAAAAAAAAAAAAAATCACTACCATTTTTTCTTAAACCAATTCACCCAAATTTTATAGGATGAATTATTGTACCTTAAAAACTTCCAAAATTCTATAGAGTATATAAAATCATTAGTAATTTGAGTATTTTTAATAATATATTACTAAACATTTTATAGTTTGCATATTAAGGACTAGCAAGGTTTGGCAAGGTTTTTATACTTTGAGATAGATTTCCATGCTTACAATTTTCCATGAATCCTACATGGCATTCACGTAGCCTCACCATGCCTATGTACCTTCTGCGATTTCATCATATTGAAGGGGTCCACTAGATCCTAACCCTTCATTTAATTCAAAATTTTCATGTTATAAAGTTTCATGGTCGACTAATAACCTTACAATGTTAATCAATGCATCCCTGTCCTTTCCCCATAATGCACTTTTATTCATCCCCCAGGACGTACTTTTCCCCATCTAGAGATAGAGTAGGTTTCTTGGAGTTCCCATTGTCAACAATGCATATTCCCTAACATTCGACAGAAACCTATACCACACCTCCACAACATGACAGTGAATTCGACAGTAGGTGTCAAGAATTTTCCCATCCCACGCCTTTTTCAACCACACCCCATCTCATGAATTCCTCCTAGTAACCTTGATATTGTGCGAGGTGTATACACCATGGAAGGTAACATGGATTTTCCCTTCCCACTCGCCTATTAATTCTATGACCTTTAAAAAATCTTTATTTCCTTTATCATTTTATCAAGCTTTTTATCACTGTAGTTTTCTCTAGGCTGAAAGGAGAAAACTCAGAGGTAACCATAGACATATTTTGGTTGATAGAATGGTCTTGTTCAATGGGAGGGGTCTCCCTCACTTGAGAAATATAAAGATTGTAAAGAAAAAATTTAGCAGAGACCAGTTCTGACAATGGAATTCTGAAGATATTTGGTTGAAAAATGAGTGGTTGGCTAGTTAATAACACATGATCAATTTGTATTTTTATTCATTTTCTTATGCAAGTAAACTGACATCTATTACAAGGCATTTTCAACATGAATTAGGATACAATGGCAGGTTGTAATATAGAAGATACAAAATTGAAACAAAACAAAAAATTCCTTCCTCTGCAAATAAACATTGTTTCTTTTACACGAGAAAGAAAGGATAGACGAAGGAGATAAATTACATGAGTATAAGACATTCCATTCGCAACTGAAATGTGAAAATAGTTGAAAAGAGAATCTTAATTGAATTATAAGTCAACTAAAGTCATAATACTCATATAACACAAGGCAATAGAATAACTGAGTGATAAACATAAATAATCCCAGATATCAAACCATAAGAATCATTGTATAGTGGAATTGATATCCCTCAATACATAAGCACTGCACCATGAATTAATCACAAAAGAAAAAACTGCAAAAAATTGAAACCAACATAATGCTGAACCATCAACAACTTGTTATGTCTTCATTAATCAGCATATATAATTCACACATAGGAGATCATTGTGTTTAAATTCAATGAATATTCAATCCAACAGGGGATCAATCTCAAAACTATAGTTTACAAAGTCCTTTTTCTCAAAAGCATAAAACAATAATGTGTTTTTGTCTCATAAAAATGAACTTTTTCTAAATAAGAAACCAAGATATCTTCAAACAATATCATCATGAAGAAAACTAGAAAAAAGCCCAAAGCTACTTTTCTGAGTGTACAAAGGCTGCATAGCAGCTGTGCAACAACCAAAAATTTGAGCTATTGGAAATGGTATATGACGGGCTACTAAGGAGATGAGATGGATGTCACACATATTCCATGTTAGCCTCTTGAAATTCTGACAGGTGGCTTCCCTCCAACATGTGTGTGATGGTCTAGACACGGCCTGTGCAGCATTTGCGCAACGAAATTTCTACAGTTGTATATTGAGTGCCTTCTAATTCCCCTAAAACACCATCATGCTACTATAGGTCACTCAAAACATCAAATCCATAATATTAAAACATCATAAAAATTAACATAAAAATTGGAACCATGAAATGAGCCTTGATGACCTCCTTTTTCTCTTGACTGAAACCTTGTTGCTAGAAGCTTTGGTGCTGGAAGTTTGAGGAGTGAAGCCATGTTGTTCAACAGTCAATGACATGGTGGGTTTAGCTTTATTCATGAGCTTGGAATCCTATTTAGGCACCCTTACAAGAGTAGGTATCACAACTTCTCCTTCATATTTCTTTATCAATCTTCATGCCTCAACCAAGCTTTGCTTCATGCTTCTCAACTAGGTGTTCAATACCAAATTTATAACATTTTAACTTTTACATTGCCTCCTTACCAACAGGGATCCTTTGATAAAGTGTTTGCTCCTATCGAGGGCTTTATATGCTTCCCTAACTTCATTATCATAGTTCTTAAGAATGTGTTGTATTGAGTTTTTATAATCTAGATTCTGCTGTCTGAACTGGTTCTCCTAGTCCTTGCTTTCCTCTAGCTCCTTCAAGAACCTTTGATATTCTTTCCACTAACTAAAGGCAGGCTTTCCAGGAGCCTGAGCTATCTTCTTCATCTGTTGCACATATCTAAATTTAGACTTGGAGGCCTTAACTAATGACCCACAAGGTTCTACTGCGACATTCTTGGCCTGCTCTGCAAAAGCAACATGCTTCCCCTTTCCCTTAAAAATTATTGTTGTAGGTGACTTTTACTTTTCCTTTATATATCTGTTGCTTTTCTTCAAGAATTCTATTATCATTTGATATTTAGAAAGTGCTTCTTTCATCTTGGTCATTTTAGAGTCCTCTTCTTCATAATGAATAACACATGTTTCAGGTTGTGTTATGTCCTCTTCCTGGTCTGCCTATACTGTTTCATGTCCCTTAACTTCATTTACTTTGTCTTGATCTTGCTTATCTACTTATCTGTGTTCATAAATATCCACTAGTACCTGAGGGGTTTCCTCTTCCTGGGTCTATTCAACTCTAGACCTTGTCCTGGGTCTCATCACAAATTCATCTTGCACTGTGTCTTCAATCTTGATTTTAATCCTAATAGGTTGAGTTGATGCCACCTTCTCCTTTATTTGTTTGAATGCTTTCTTATCCTTCATACTTTTCACCTTAGCCTTCTTTCTCAGTCTACCTATAAGCCCTTTGTTTGGCTTCTCATCTTCCATCTTTACTGGTTTCATCTCCATAGTTGAGTGCATCTTTTCCTTTTTTGTGGTTTCCTGCTTGGGCTCTTCCTCACCTATCTTCACTGATGGAGAACTAGTTTGTGGCAACAAATCAACACTAGAAAAGAAATTAGATCAATATATTTTCTTCCTCTCAACCGCATGATTAGCTAAATCCTTGATTAAATAAAAATGAAAAGACTCGAAGCATGACTATCCTTCAGAATTTTCACTTTAGTTTCCATTCTCTCTTGAGAAAAAAGTAAGGAAGATTCATTGGCTTGTTCTCTGTGAAATGACATAATAGTCTTAGATGATATTGATATATCCTACTAAACCTACCCTCACAGGTGAGGTATCTTTGAATAACTTTCAAAAGGTCAACATACTATTCCCGAAGGTAAAAAATGGGAAAGTAGAGCAAAACTTGTCCACAAATTCTAGCTTCTTCACAAATTGTTTATAGGCTAATATGTCTAATTCATCACCATTAAACCACTTCTCCCGTGTTGTATGAAGGTTGGTTTCATCGATAATAAATTTCTCAATCATAACAATCTCCAGGTCCCCTAATTTTACTTTTCCATTGTGGAAATTGAGAGAAAGCAAATTGGCAAGTCTTGTGTTATGACTTATTTTTAGACTTTTTGACAATAAGGAATGTAACCCGCCTTTTCAAAGGCCACTCTAATGGTAGGTGGTGAGTTTAGCAAGTTCAAGGTACTAGGTTTAGTATGCACAAGGTATCCACCCTTTTTACTGGTAACTGGGGCCATCTTATCTCAATACTTGGAAGATTAGATTTGACTTTAAAAAAGGGCTACATGTATAGACTAAATGAAACAAATATGGCAAAGGGTGACTACACAATTTTGGTTCAACAACTGTGACAAGGAGATGGTGACAGAGAGGTTTTCTGAGGTCGAATGCAAATATAAACACTCATAATCATAAAGCAACTGATTTCAACCCTTCAACAATCATCTAATGACACAATTTGATAACTATGGTACTTCACAACAAATTTAGAAATGAGTATGTATTGCTAGGGAAAACAAAATGTGCGCAACATATATTTTAGTGGGAAAAAACACAAGGTTCGAAAACAATAATCAAGATATGAAGCAGTGAGAACTTAGGATAGGCCATACACTTCCTACCTCTCTAATCCCCGAAGGAGAAACTATGCGTTGATAGGTGACCTGTGAAAGAATTTAATGCCTTGACCCTCTCTATGTAGAAAAAAAATGCAGCAGCCTGTGTGGATTCCTCTATGACCTCTACTTCAAATATAACTAATTCATACATTCCCTACATGAATAACAAGTCCATTCATCTGCGATTAGTCATGAAGAAAATTGGTGGTTTTCTACAATTCAAAATAATTTGCTGATGTAATCGATTTTTGATATTTAAGCCACCTTTCACTTGAAAATAACATGGGATGCGATCATTGATTTGAGTTTAGGATGATGGGGAAATCTATAGAAATGATGGGGTTATGATCAAAGTTCATATGAAGTGGGAATGGACATAAGCCAATCATTATATGTGACGACACTTAGGCAAAGAGTATTTAGGCCTAGGGAAATATAATTAGGATAAAATGAGGGTGGGGGTCTGGGCCTGAAATAGGGAATAGGAATAGTGCAAATGTTTGGGAATAGGGGGACATTAATGGAATGAGGGAAACAAGGGGATAGGAAAAGGGATGAATATGAAAGGGGGGTCCAAAGGCTAGCGGGGATTCGAGGGTAGTGCCCCCAAAGCTAAAAAATAGATGTAAAATTTCCTTGTAAAATGTTATAATTTCATAGTCAATCTGAGTCATTCAGTAGGTGGATGATCTAAGGTAGAATTTATGCTTAATTTAGGGCTTTTTTTCCTAGAAGGCAACCCCTTGCTATATATGAGGGAATTGTATTGCGACCATGAATAGGGTGTAATCTGAGCGAGAAAGAGAGAGGAGATTGTGTGAGAGAAAAGAAGAAATTATAGTAGATCTATTGTAGGCTGTATCTCTTTATTTTGCTAGATAATATAAAAGGAAGGATTGGTTGTTTCTCTGAGGACGTAGCCCAAATTGGGTGAACCACATATATCTGTGTCTCTCTTGTTTTATGCATTTTTTGTGATTGTGTTTCTGCAATATTTGATGTGTTCAATTTCTATGTAATATATAATTTTCTAACAATTGGTATTAGAGTTGAAGGTCTATTTGGCTGATAAACTCACAGGAGAGAAGGGTTCCTAGTTCAAGTGGGAGCGATGGTAGAAGATGGTAAGTTTAGAGTCAAAAAAATTAATGACCAAAACTACCAGCTATGGAAGATGCAGATGGAAGATTATCTGTATCAGAAATGTATATACCTACCATTGAGTGGAAAGACAAAGAAGTTGACGAGTATGACAACCATATAATGGGATATTCTCGATAGAAATGCACTTGGAACAATACGGATATGCCTAGCATCGTTGGTAGCCTTTAATATCTCAAAGGAAACGACAACAGAGGGTTTAATGTTGGCATTGGCAAAACTGTCTGAAAAACTCTCAGCCGTAAATAAGGTATTTCTTATGAAACATTTATTTAATATGAAGACGTCAAAAGGTGGATATTTTTTTGATATTTTAAATGAATTTAATATGGTTACTAGTTAGTTAAGTTCTGTAGGGGTAACTTTTGATGATGAAGTTAGGGTTCTATTATTTCTGTGCTCATTTCCAGAAACTTGGAATGGTTTAGTTATGGCCATTAGTAACACTGTCTCTGGATCTAGTACTTTAAAGTTTGATGAGGTTGTTGGTGCAATTATTAGCGACGAAATGCGACAGAAAATATCTCGTGAGACATCAGGTAATGCTTTGAATGCAAAAACGGGGGGAAGAAAAATGGAAAGAGGAAAGATCCCAAGATATTGCAATAATTCAAGGAAAGGTAGATCAAAGTCAATATTAGGGATAGTGTGCTGGAAATGCGGGAAGAAAGGACACGTGAAGAAAGACTGTAAGTCTTGGAAGGGGAAATAAGGAGACACACAACAAAAAAAGAATCATGAAGTGAATGTGACATGTGATGTGTTGCAAGATGCTTTTATTCTTGATGCCTGGGTGGTAGATTCAGGGGCCTCATTCCATGTCACACTTGATAGGAAACATTTTCATGATTATGTTCAAGGAGATTTTTGACAGGTTTGTTTGGGTGATGATAAATCCTGTAAAATCATTGGAATGGATAAAATTTTCATAAAACAACAAAATGGAAACCAATGGCTATTGAAGGAGGTAAGGCATGTTCTAGATCTGAATAAAAATCTAATTTCAACAGGGTAGTTGGGAGGTGAAGGTTGTGTAACTACTTTTACAGATAAAACTTGGAAGGTCACTAAAGGAGCCTCGGTAATAGTAAAAGGAGAAAAGGTTGATACATTATATTTATGCAATGGTATTTCTAATTTTGTTAATGCTTTAACATCTATAGAAGCAAATACAACATTGTGGCATCATAGGCTCAGGAACATGAGTGAAAAGGGGATGCAAATTCTTCACTCAAGAAATTTGTTGCTAGGTTTGAAGCATGTTGATTTGGAATTCTGTGAGAATATTGTTTATGGAAAACAAGAGAGAGTCAGATTTTTGAGAGTTGGGAAAGAAAATAAGAACAAAAAATTAGAGCTTGAGCATACATATGTATGGGGACCTACTCAGGTATCATCTCTCAGTGGTTCTCATTATTATGTTACTGTTATTGATGATGTGGCAAAAAAAACCTGGATTTATTGTATTCAAAATAAATCTGATGTATTTGATACATTCAAGAAATTGAAAGCTTTGGTTGAGAATGAGACAAGAAAAAGGTTAAAGTGTCTCAGATCAGACAATGGAGGTGAATATTGCAACAAACAGTTTGATAAATACTATTCAAAGCATATAATTCACAGAGAGAAGTAGTTCTAAGAACACCACAAGAAAATAGTGTGTCAGAAAGGATGAACAGGACAATCATGGAGTGTGCAAGGTGCATGAGATTGCATGCAGGATTGCCTTTACAATATTGGGCAGATGCAATAGATATTGTTGTTTATCTAATATACAGTCTTCAAGTTCCTTGGATGGAGGTGTTCCAGAGGAGGCATGGATAGGAAAAAATGTAAACTACTCATTTTTAAAGACTTTTGGCTATGGATCCTTTGTCCACATTAATAAAAAAAAAATAGAACAAGTTTGAGGCAAAATCAAATAAATGTACCTTTATTGGATATGGTGTTAATGATTTTGGTTATCTCTTATATGATTATCAAAATCACAAAATCATTAGGAGTAGAGACATCATATTCAATGAAAATGTTTTGTATAAGGATCAGATGCAGGAAGAGAAATAGGAAAAAGAAAACATAAAATATACATTGCTTGATGAGATCACAACAAAAGTAAAAGGTGTCTGAAAATCATAATGAGAAACAACCAGAACAACAACAACAAAAACCACAACATCAAAAGGCACCTCAAACACCTGAAAGTGGTGTTAGAAGATCTACTAGGATAAGTAGACCCCCTGAACGATACTCTCCTTCATTATATTATGTATTGTTGACTAATTCTGGTGAACCAAAATGTTATGAAGAAGTAGTGCAGGTAGAAACTAGGAAGAAGTGGGAGTTAGCCATGGAGGAAGAGATGGAATCCTTGAGACATAACCAGAATTGGGACTTAGTCAGGTTGCCTGCAGGTAAAACAACATTGCAGAATAAATGGGTTTACAGGTTGAAGGAAGAAGATGGAGATAGAAAAGGGTATAAAGCTAGATTTGTGGTGAAGGGGTTTTCATAAAAAAAAGGTATAGAATTTGATGAGATATTTTATCTTGTTGTTAAAATGACTTCAATAAGAACTATTTGAAGTCTAATAGCAACAAAATATTTACATCTTGAGAAGTTAGATGTAAAGACAACCTTTCTCCATGGGGATTTTGAGGAAGAGATATATATGCAACAGCCACAAGTATATGAGGTCAAAGGGAAGGAGAAACTAGTGTGCAAGTTGAAGAAGAGCTTGTATGGTTTAAAACAGGCTCCAAGGTAGTGGTATCTAAAATTTGATAGGTTTATGTATGAACAAGGTTATACTAGATGTCACTCTGATCATTGTGTTTATATCAAAAGGAAATATAATAGCAGCTATATTATATTATTACTATATGTAGATGACATGATTGTTGCAGGTTCTAACACGCAGGAAATAAATGTGCTCAAAGGAAAATTGGCAAATTCATTTGCAAAGAAGGATTTGAGTGCTGCAAAACAAATCCTTTGTATGGGAATAACAAGAGACAGGAAAAATCGCAAATTAACATTGTCTCAGAGTGAGTACATACAAAAGGTGTTAGAAAGATTGAATATGAAGAACATAAAACCAGTTAGTGCACCTTTGCCTAGCCATTTCAAACTAAGTAAGGAGATGTGTCCCAAGACTCATGAAGAGATGGATTATATGTCTAAAGTTCCAAATGCATCAGCAGTTGGAAGCTCAATGTATGCAATGGTCTACACAATGCCTGATATTTCACATGTAGTGGGAGTTGTAAGCAAGTACGCGAACAATCTAGGAAAAGAACATTGGACGACAGTGAAGTGGATTCTCATATATTTGAGAGGTACAACATAACAAGCATTACACTTTGGTGGCTCAAGCATTTCTCTACATGGATATGTTAATGTTGATATGGTAGGTGATAGAGATAACAGGAGGAGCACCACAGGGTATTTGTTTAGTGTAGGTGGAACAACTATTAGTTGGGTATCAAAATTGCAGAGTGTTTTTGCACTCTCAATGACGAAAGAAGAGTATGTTGCTACTACAGAGGCTAGTAAATAAATGATTTGGTCACAAAGTTTTTTGGATGAATTGGGTAAGAAGCAATAGTTGGGAAGGTTATACAGCTCAATTACCACTTCATACGGTCAGTGTTGGAAGATGGATAGTTGAAGCTAGAAAAGATACACACTAGCTAGAATCCTGCAAATATGTTAACAAAAGTTGTAACCATGGAGAAACTAAGATTTTTCTCGGTTTCAGTTCATCTTCAAGTATGATGACAAAGATGAGAAATAGCCAAGTCCAAAGTGGAGTCATTTCTAGCAAATGAAGCAACGGTGGAATTGTTATAGTTAGTCTCCAAGAGGGAGATTGTTGGGTGTGGAGCCTGATTATCTTCTTTATTCAGAGGTCCTTGTTTCAGCCGGATGGTTAACCTAGGAAGACTCTACACCCCTCTACTGCAAGGGTCCAGGGGCTAGTGGGCCCTTGGCGGGGCTTTGGAGGCAGTGCCCCTGAAGCTAAAACATAGATGTAAAATTGCCTTGTAAAATTTTGTAATTTCGTAGACAATCTGAGTTGTTCATTAGGCAAATGATCTAATGGTAGAATTTATGTTTAATTTAGGGTTTTTTTCCCCTAGAAGGAAACCGCTCACTATATATGAGGGAATTGGCCATTTCTTTATGGACACAACCCAAATTGTGTGAACCACATATATTTGTGTCTCTCTTGTTTTATGCATTTTATGTGATTGTGTTTCTGTAATATTTTATGTGTTCCATTGCTCTATAATATATAATTTTCTAACACTAAGGCATAAAAAGGTAAAGAGGTATTTTGGCACATTTATTTATGAAAATAAAGGAAAGTAGGAGAAAAGGAAGGTGAAATGTTACAGGTTGCATGTGAGGAGGAAAATGAAGAAAATAGAGGCCTCATTGATAAAAAGGGTTATGAGGATCAGTTGGCAATATTTTTGCTCATATTTGGAGCAAGGAAGGAAAAGAAAGAAAATGAAAGGAAGGGAAAAGCAAGTAAGGGAAAGGAAGGGAAGGAAAGATCAAGCAAGGAAGAGCAAGATCAAGCAGCTTTAGCAGGAATACTTAAAGGTAACATATTGCATGTGTAATTTCTTGGCTGGTTTTGACATGCATGGCTTTGCATGTTGGTATATGGCTCTCTTGCCATTGATGCCATGGTATTTCTGGGTTATGCCAATGGTTTTCAAACTAGCCTTGCCTTTTTTTGGAAATTCATGGCGTGATGGGATTGTTTTCTTAGTTTTGAGCTTTGGAATTGTCAGATGGTTTCAGAATCTAGGGTAGAAGTGGTCTCAGGAAAATTTGAAAGGCCTAGGAATCCCTTGACCGATTTTGGTGGGATACATGGTAAATCCTGAGGGTCAAGTCTAGGTTTAGGGCCCACTGATCCGGTGTGGATTGTGGTAAATCTTGAGATACTGGTGTCTTGATTTATGGCTTAGTGATTCAGTGTGGATTGTGGTAAAGCCTAGGAGACAAGGAAATGAAAAATTCCAAAGATAATGATGGAGTCTAGAGGCATTCCTAGCTTGGTTTGGTTTTGTGACCTTGACGTTGATTTTGGTTAGATCATGTTTGGCGAGGGTGGAGGTGGTTTAACCTTTGGATTCCCTTGGTTTTTTTTGGATTGCTTTATCCATGGGATCCCACATTCATGCTTGGAATATGGCATAGGGGTGATTGGCTAAAAGAAATATTTGGTTCAATCATGTCTACGATCGAGTGGTACATGGAAGTCCTGAACCTGGTCGGATTTTCCCATGTTTAATAAAAGCTAAGTTCTCTTGATTTTGTACTTGTTAATATTTGGCTTTAATGGTTGTTATCTCATTGTTATTTTCATGATTCAATGTTGGTTATAAGCATGGCTATATGACTGGTTACTTTCATGGTTATTTCATGTATTTACTTGTGACTGAAAGGATAAAGGATGCAAGAACTAATTGATGTCAAAATAGTTAAGGGAAGAGGGTGTTCATCCTTCTTGTCAAGTCTCATATGAGTTATCAATCATTTATACTTTGTCTTGTATTCATTTCCTGTAGATCGTGTTGGTGCCAGTTGTTTGAAAAAATGTCAATCATGGTTGGGGATGGTCAAGCCTAGTCCTGGAGTTAGTTTCTTATTTGTAAGTCTTGTTATTATGCAAATTCTGGATTCTGAAAGTGTCATTGAGTTCTGGGTAGTGACTTGGGCTTTGGGCCTGAAAACATGGCTCATATCCCGGGGATGCTGGCACAACACTGAGCATAAAAGTCCCTGGATGTTGGCATACCATGTTGTGGGAGCATCCAGAGCCTTTTGGATGCATGCATGCCCATATCATGGTAGTTTTTGGGGGTTAATTGGTCTAAAAAATCAGTGGGACCCAAGGGCTAACTACTTGAGAGGTTGGTATGGTTCCTGGGAGTCTTATCGCTGGTGTGGAATGTTTGTATGGTGTGTTTCTATTGGTTCCACTTCCTTAAGGTGACTTAGGAGGTAGAATCATATCATAGTAACTTCTCATCACATGTTTACCCTGGTTGTTTGGTTACTTGGGTACATGTGGGAGGAGAGCATTACAAAGTGGTACCAGAGCATGGTTCACCCCTCAGACTAGATGGGTTGTATGTTGGTCATGAATTCATGTCAGTTGCATATGTGTTCTTTTTTTGTAATATTGTGTTCTTATTGCATTTACATGGTGTTGATCATGGTTGTTGTTATGTCACCATGTGAAGGTTGATGGTGTTGTTGTGGGTTGTGTCATCATGAGTGTATGGTTGTGTATGAATTTGTTATGCATGTTGGTGTCTATATGTTGTTATGCATGCATTTTCATGGTTATGGTTATGCATGTATAGTAGGTCAAACATGCATTTTGAGATCATTGTAAGAAATTAGTTCATCATGATGCAATTGGTATTTTGATGAGGCTAATGTGTTGGATGAGATAGAGCAGAAGATGTAGATCATCAGAATGAGGTTGCGACATTAGACCTTGGGGTAAGATCAAATCGTCATACAGGTATTGTATGTTTGTCATGCAGGTATGTTAGTTAAAATATTTTTATATACATTAGGGTTATATACATGTTTGTCATTTATTTTTATTATGGTTACATGTATGATAAATTCTAGTTGATTAGTGTAGTCATATGCACATGTTAGATAGTCATGAACGAGAGTAACCTATGGTTGTATGCATTGTTGTTGTTGTTATATGTTAGTTAAAATGATGATTATGCTATATGTCCTTGATGAATATGTTATATGTTAACTTGTAGTTATCTCAATGATTATGTTATATGTTGTTAATGAACCTTGTTATATGTTAACTTATTGTGGTTATATATTAGTTAACTTGGTGATTAGGTTTATAGCATTAATATATTGATGTTATATGTATCGTGCTAAATTGAATTGCCCTATGTAGATGGTTAGTGTTATGACATTCAGGTATGATTCAATTTATTTGTGATATTGGGTTGTAATAATCTAGACTGACTGTGCATATGTGATTATTATGTATGAATGAAAATTGTTTATGAGTTTAAGATGTGAACATGTTAGCGAGTTACTATTACGGGTGTCATGACCTTATTTATGGTTGAGTTGATATGTCGTGAAGTTATATCATGCTAGTTTGGATTGATTGTATAGACAAGATAGCCTCACTTGAGATACATTAAGGTATGAGCTTGCTTGTGTCGTCTACTTTGTGCTTGAATGACTGATTATTTCATCTATTTGGTGTTTGAGTGTTGGTGTCTATTATGTCATCTATATTTTGTCAAATGTCTGATTAAATCACATGATATGAGTATGTGTCTATAATATTGCATCAAGAAATTATCTTGTTTTACAATGGTTTTGCTCACACATATGTGTTGAGATAGTTGACATGAATTTGAGTGTAATAGGTGACAGTTGTAGTATTAGGTCTAATCACTATGGGTTGACTATGGATTATGACGTGATTGTTAGTCTTGGTAAAGGTTGAAGTCAAATTAGTAGATATGTTGTCTTGATATTTGGAACATGTGGTTGACATGTGTGTTCAGTTATAAGGCAGTGTGATTGGCACAATGAGGTAATATAATTGGTATATTGTTACATTTAGTTATGCACTGACAATTACGTGTTATGGCAATATGATACAAAGAATTTCATGGAAAAGAAATTGCCATGGAATATTGAAGAAGGTTCAGGTTGGGATTTCTCTTGGAGGCACTGAGAATCATGGGAATTGAGTCATGGTGTTTGTTTCCAATCTTGTGCTTTTGGTTTTGTTTATGTCTAGTGCAAGGCCTTGCCATTTTGTTGGGATGTCGTGTTTTTATTGGTTTTCATGATCTTCTTCTTATTTTTTTCTTGTGCTTTCCTTTTAAGTTTTGATTCTTGGGAATTGGTTGGGAAAAGAGTAAAGTTAGTGGAGCTTGGGGAGAGATGAATGAAATTTAGTAAGAAATATAAGATTTAGATGAAGTTGGTGCATGTATAAGGGAGGTTGAAGGAAAGAGTATGACAATTGGTTCAGTCCATTGGTGTAAATGGACAGTGGTAGTACAATCATGAGAAAGGTAACATGAAAGGTGAAGTGAATGGATGTGAGGCATCTAATTCCTTGGCTATGTTCGGAATGATTATTCTCAATGTTGTGCATAGTGTGCACAGACAAAGGGAGTTCCCTTAACCTTGAACTTATGATATCTAGTAATTATTATGTTATGATCATGATTATGATGATGTTTATATATGTATACATGTATGTATCTATCTCGTGTCTGAAAGGGTCATCATGGATCATTGTTGTTTAATGCTATTGTTTATATGTATGTATGTGTGTATGTATGTCGTTGTCTAAGAGAATCATGATTGTTTTACACTAATGTTTCTGTATATGTATCTACGTATCTATGTCATTATCTGACAAGGTTTTTTAGGGATCATTCTTGTGGAGGAATGATTGCTTATGCAAGGGAATGGAATGAGGAGATTCTTGGTCTTATGAAGAATCAAGTGGGGACAATAGCAATGACAAATATACGAGGTTAGTGTCATGTGGATATGAATATGAATTGATGTTGTATTCTTGCATTATCCCTATGTTTACGTTAAGATAGATAACTCTGAGGGATACATAAGTTGAGTGGAACCAGTGAGATCTGCGGCATGATAGGATAAGCATGGATGGTAGAGAGACACAAGAAGTAAGGTTTCCTAGTAAAGACAATGTAGTTTTGGATGTGAAGTACTACTGTTGTGTATATGTTGTGCATGTTTTATAATCAGTGATTGTACCTTTGGTGATGTGTACGTTTAATATATGTAGTATTGCATACATATGATGTGGTGTGTTTGTTGTATGTATGGTGTTGTGTGTACATTTCATATGAAGTGTTGGATATAGATGGTGCTATGTACATGTCGAATATGCGGTGTTGTGTACATATTGTACTGAGCGCATGATGGATATGCGGTTTTGTGTGGATATGGTGTTGTGCCCATGTTGGATATGTAGTGTTTTGTACATAGGGTGCTATGTACATGTTGTATATGCAATGCCATGTACATATGGTGTTGTGTGCATGTTGTACATGTGGTGCTATGTACATATGGTGTCATGTACATGATTGTACAGGTGGTGTTCTGAGCATGTGGTGTCCTGTACACATTGTATATGTGGTGTTGTGTACATGTGGTGGCATGTACATGTGCATGTGGTGATGTGTAAGTTTGGCGTTGTGTACACATTGTATAGGTGGTACGATGTACATGTGACATTGTGTACATGTTGTGCACACGTCATGTAGGTGGTGCTTTATACAGGTGGTATTGTATACATGTTGTACATATGGTATTGGTGTACATGTGGTATTGTGTGCATGTCGTACATGTTGTGTTGTGTACATGTAGTACTATGTATGTGCATTGTGTAGTCGTGGTATCATGACATGTGTTTTCATTGTGTTGTACTTTGTGTATGCATATGTATTGTGTTGTACATTGGGTGTAGGTGTATGTATTGTGTGGTGGTGTACATCGGATGTAGGAGTATGTATTGTATTATGTTGTACACTAGGTGTAGGTATATGTATGTTGTGTTAGATGTAGGTGCATGTATTGCATGGTGTTGTATGTCTCGTGTAGTTGTCTGTGTGATGCACCCTATGTGTATGTGCACATAGTTGAGGAGAAGGCACTAGTTGTTTGTCGGGTGTGGCAACTGTCCTGGAGTGCGTACAAGAATAAGGACAAAGGTAGAAGCTAAGCATTGATTAAAAGATAAGTGTCAATATTTTATTTCAGTTTTATCATGGATTTGATCTATGATTCTGACTTGTGATGGTTACATGTGATTTATGATTATGGTTTATGATGATTTCATGTGATTCGTCATTTTAATTTATGATGGTTGAGCTTCAACTAACTTGATGCAATATGTTTATACATGATGATTTGGTCAAAGATGTTAGTTTTACTGTTGTGACAGGAAGTGAACAAAATTTCAAGTGTACCTTATTGATGGGTGCCCAATGAGGTATGATTTAAATTTATTTCAATCTTATGGAAATTATGTGCTTGGCATAGGAAGTTATGAAATGCTTGGTTGGGTGGTTGAAACTAACAACAAGCATTAGTAGCAACAACAAAAGGAATTGGAACATGCAACAATATGATGGTAGAGCACTTCAGGTGCAGAGCCATTGTGGGACAGTGGTACCCAATAATGTCCATTGATTGCCATGAGCATGCTATGACTGGTATGATGGTTTTGAGGCAGGTATATGTCTTGGTTGTTGACCTTTCGATGTGAGGAAGCCTTGCCAAGGGATGGATCACCCAGGATAGGGGATGTTGGGGAACTTGGAAGGTAAGTGACTCCATAGAAGGGGGTGACTGAATTTCTTGAGGGATTGCGCAATAAAGAAGGGAAGGGTGGGAATATGTTGTTTTTGGTCATTAGCATTTACAGATGGAATTAGATGCACATTGGGAGTGCAACTTGGAACAATGAGCCAGTATCTGTTCACTGAGAGGACAAGTGGCACATGATTATGGCACTAGATATTGGATGCATCTTTAACTATGGCAGTGGATTCTAGACTTTCTAGGAAGAAGGTGAATACTGGTACTAATTTTGAGGGTGGAGGTGTGAGCCTCTGGATTCCCTTGTTGATTGGTATGGGCATCCTATCCTTTTATTTGCTGGTTTAGAAAATGTGCATATGTGTATATTTGGTTATTGTAAATATTGTAATGAGTTGTGTTATAAATCACTAGTATGTGGTATGTTTGTAATGTTTTGAGAAATTCATTCATTGTAAATATTGCAGCAAAATAATTTATAAAGCTCCATGGGTAGTATGTTTTCTTTTCAACACTTTTGCTGAGGTCTTGGTGAGGTTTAACACCGAGGATGGTGTTCCCCAAGGGGGAGGGGTCTATAACAGCCTGTGGTTAAAATTTCATGTAATAAAAGTTAATAGAGGCAAAAATAAGACCACAAGTAAGGGACATGAATTCCAAGTTGAATGTTGGGCAAAGATATCCTAGTGTGGGTGTTCATTGGTTTATTATGGCTAAGGAAATTGGCAAAGGCAATGTGTAAGGCATTAAAAAGGAAAAAGTTATTTTGGAACATTTATTTATGAAAAAAAGGAAAATAGAGAAAAGGAAGGTGAAAGGTCACAAGTTGCATGTGAGGAGGAAAATGAAGTAAAATAATGAAAAATAAAAAAAATAGAGGCCTCATTTATAAAAAGTCTTATGAGGATTAGTTGGAAATATTTTTGCTCAACTTTGGAGCAAGGAAAGAAAATCAAGCAAAGGAAAGGAAGGAAAAAGCAATAAAAGGAAGGGAAGGGAAGCAAAGATAAAGGAAGGAAGAGCAGGATCAAGCAACTTAAACAAGAATAATTGCAGGTAACATATTGCATGTGTATTTCCTAGTTGGTTTTTACATGCATGGCTTCACATGTTGGTATATGGTTCTCTTGCTGTCGATGGCATGGTTTTTCCAGGTTATGATAGTGGTTTTCACCCTAGCCTTGCCTTTTTTTTGATAGCCATGGTGTTATGGGATTTGTTTCTTGGTTTTGAGCTTTATTATTTCCACATGGTTTCAAAATTCGGGGCAGAGGAGGTCTTAGGAAAATCCAAAAGGTCGAGGAATCCCTTAACTGGTTTTGGTGGGATACATGGTAAAGCCTGAGGGTGGTGTCTTGGTTTAGGGCCTAGTGATCCAATTTGGATTGTGGTAAAGCCTATGAGATTGGTGTCTCAGTTTAGGGCCTAGTGATCTAGTGTGGATTGCGGCAAATCCTGAGAGACAAGGAGACTAAAAGTTCTTCAAGGATAGTGATGGAGTCCAAAGGTATTCCTAGCTCGGTTTGGTTTTCTGATCTTGGTGCTGGTTTTGGAGGGATCATGATTTGGTGAGGCTGGAGTTGGTTTAACCTCTGGATTCCCTTGGTTGTTTTTGGATTGGTTTATCCATGAGATCCCATATTGATGCTTGGAATATGGCATGGGGGTGACTGGCTAAAAGAAAGATTTGGTTCATCCATGTCTACGGTCGGGTGGTACATGGAAGTCCCAAACCTGGTCGGATTTTCCTTTTTATAATTAAGATAAACTCTTTTTATTTTGTACTTGTTAATATGTGGCTTTCATGGCTATTATATCATTGTTATTTTCATGGTTTAATGATGGTTATATGACTAGTTATTGTCATGGTTATTTCATGTATTTACTTGTAACTGAAAGGATAATGGATGCAATAACTAATTGATGTCAAAATAGTTAAGGGAAGAGGGTGGTGATCCTTTTTGTCAAGTCTCATATGAGTTATCAGTCATTTATGCTCTATCTTATATTAATTTCCTGTAGATTGCATTGATGCCAACTATTTTACAAAATGTCAATCTCAGTTAGGGATGGTCAGGCCTAGCCCTGGAGTTATATTTTTGATTTGTAAGTCTTGTTATTATGTTAATCATGGATTCTGAAAGTGTCGATGAGTTCTGGGTAGTGATCTGGGCTATGGCCTGAAAAAGTGGCTCAAATCCTAGGGCCGCTAGCAGAGCACTGAGCAGAAACGTCCTAGGAAGCTGGCATACCATCTTGTGGGAATTTCCAGAGCCTTGCGGATGTAAGCAGGCCCATATCATGGGATCATTCAGGGGTTAATTGGTCTAAAAACAAAGTGGGACCTAAGGGCCGGTTACTTGAGAGGTTGGATGGTTCCTGGGAGTCTTGTTTCTGATGTGGAAGGTCTGTATGGTGTGTTTATGTCAGTTCCACTCCTTAAGGTGACTTAAGCGGTTGAATCATATCATAGTAACTTCTCATCACATGTTTACCATAGTATGTCGGTTACTTGGGTAGATGTGGGAGGTGAGCGTTACATGTTGATCCCTGGTTTTCTTTGTCGTGAACTCATATTGTTTCTAGTCCAACCATTGTTTAATATCTTTTTTGGTTGGCCTCCACATTCCATTTTCTACCAAAAAACCTCCAGGTCTTGACAACGAAACTATTTGTTGGCATGTGTGGGAAATAACCTAGGGTTAAAAAATTTGTTGCAAAAACCCCCATATATACTAATAGTATCAATGTCTACAAGTAGATGAGGTCTCACCTGAGGTATGTTAATGGGTTTGTAGAAGATTTGAAGGTTATGCAAGAATATATAACAATAGGAGTCAATTCTAGCTCAAAGAAACCCAACTCAAACTAGTGCAATTGTTATATGGTGCAGACAATCCTATTTAGAAAACATACATTCTATAACCCTTACTAAGTAAATTAAAGAATTCCTAGTAATGATAACAAACATTGGTCTCACATAACGTGTATTTTAGACCAAAAATTCATTGGGCGACAGACCTTCATGGTATATGTGTAGAACTAGATTCGACACAATAATAGCAAAGAAACATGGCTCATTCATTATGTAGCAACACAATTGTTTGCAACATGTAAAGTAATTATACAAATATTAGCTAGAAACTTTGCATAGACGCGTAGTCCATTCATAAAATTCACCATAGACACAAAGCATTTAAACATCAAAACCATAGATTTGGAACATAACTCCTAGAGAGATCATATTTATATTAACCAACAAAAATAAAATATACATCCATTCCATGTGTCCAACAACAAAGATTCAGAAGGTGGTCATTCATATCATACTACTATCCAATTCCATACAATGAAAAGTATACATTATTCATATTGACAACATGTCGGAGCTTCTAAACACTTAATTCTGCTCAATCCATCAATAGAACAAGGATAGTATTAGATAACAGTGACAATACAAAATCGATACAAAATAGAATAGAATAGGTCTATTGACCATTGAGAAACCAACTGAATAACATCTAACCAATAAAACCCCTAATCATTTTCATTAATCCTTTATATAGTGACAATCTTCCATATTTGGCTTAGGGAATCTAGCTCAGATGAAGCACTAGTTTACAAAAGTATTAAGGTGCTAGATAATTAACACACCATTAATTGAACCAAAAAACAAAAGAAAGAAGGATTTTATATTGTAGAAAACTGGAATTACAATAAAGGACTTAGTTATGGTTAATCAACCCCCCCTTAGCTTTATAACTAGGTAGGTTTTTATACATAATGTTCTCTATATAAATTAATCAAAACACTTGATGGAAAACTATGAGAATCAAATTGTTCCATCCTATTACATCAACATGCCAAAAGATAGAAAAATTTAGGCACATGCTGACTTAATCAACTATATGAAAATGGCAGTTGATTCATTCTTTCCTATGTAAGTGCCTATTCTCCTTTATCATTTTCCTACATAAGGAGATTGGATGTTTGACTATTTGACTGGTCCTTTGGTGAACATTGTTTGGTTGATTTATGTATTGTTACAATTGGTGTGGTGTCACACCACCTTTCCTTGAAGTTACAACCATAGGTTTGAGTGAGTAGCAACAATGGTCATGTGGTGTAAGTTGCAACAATGATGAGGGTCATAACAAACAAGATTTGCAACACAAAGAGGTTAGAGTCACTACAATAGGGAGCTACAAAAATGGCGATAGCAATCAAAGTTGCAACATGGAAGAAAACAACCTAGAGTTGTGTCACGCTTGTACCATATATATTTGTAGAAACTATTAAGAGAGGTGCAACACTTATGTCCTGTGGGGATTTGCAACAATTTTTAAGAGAGTTTTAACAACCACACTAGGAAGGTGCCTATTCAGCTTCATTCCTATATACCACTATTAGCATATAAAGGCAATACTCTCTTGAAGATGCATAAGAATAATTATTGAGATGACATAATGAGGGTTAATTATACCTTGACAAAAAATGCACCATTATGGATGGAAATGGTATCAAAATGAGATGGAAATAGGAAAAAGGTATGCAAAAAGGTATTGGATGGGTGTAAAAAAGATGTCAATTTGAGCACCCATATTAAACATTTGGAACTTAATTTCAAATGGAATGAACATTTATGAAAATTTTCTATTGGGATGCATACTCAACACAATCTTCTCATACATGCTACCTTAAATACAAGTGCAATCTATTCAACGACCTTGGCTCATGATTACTACTATAGGTGGGATAATGGCCTTAAAGTGTATGGAATCGCTACTTGTGGGTTTGTGGCTTATAATTTCACAACATTTTTGTCTAAATTGAGGTTTCACATTCGTTTTATACCTATATGAATCATCCTCGTGGATCCTTCCTGCTCTTTAAAATTCTATCTTTGGTTTGATTGAAACTGGTAGAATTGCCATGGTCATGGATTGACAATGTGCTTTATTGTGGTTTGGTTCCATTGGCCTAAGGGGATTTGTTTATATTTTGTTTCGTGCACCTCTTATCTTGGGCATGGATCTTATCCATTTTACACATTTCAATTATCTTGGTTGTGTTGAAAATAATACTGAGAGGGGGGGTGAATCAATATTATCTAGTCCTTTTAACAAATCTTCCTTATTTATACTTTGAATTATTTTTGCATATCAGTACCATAAAATAATGAGCATGAACAAGAAAAACAGACAGTCACATCAAAGAACACCAGATATAAGGTGGAAGCCCAATGTGGGTGAAAACCACCTGCTGCAATATGTCTCTATCTTCTTTCAAATTAGAAACTTCTTTTACAATGGTCTTGTACTGGTGCAGTCCTTTACCAGTATGCAGGCTGCAACCTGCGGAGAGCTACAACTCTCTCTCGTTTTCCAGTCTCTCCTGGAAGGGAGCTACAACCCCCTACTTCTTTACAAGGACCACTTTTCATAAATTTTCAAACTGGATCCATATACATCAAATGATCATCAAGTACATATAAATTACAGTCAGCTGCAGTAACCAAATCAAAATAACAAAACTGAACCCAGAACACCTTATCAACAGAAAAATTCAGTCAACAGAAGATCTTAATTCAGATACACAGTTTTCCTTTCACTGGCCTGCGTCGCTACGCACTTCACCCTCTGCTTCTCTACGTATACCCGCAGAGCTCCTTCTGCTAGACTGCGTGAACACACACTGCTTCTTCTACTGCGCTGTGTACAGTATGCACCCAAGTGAACTATCACGCCACGTACTGCCACAGTAGGCACGCACCCAAAAACATTGTCGCGCCGCATACTTTTTCTGTGCGTACGCACCTGAACCACTACTGCTCTGCGCACCCATGCAGTTCGCCTGTTTCTGCTCTGTGTACCCATGCAGTCACCCTTCTTCTGCTCTGCGTACCCACGCAGCTCGCCTTCTTCTGCTCTGCGTACCTACGCAGAGGCACCGTTAAACACATGTGTACATCAGATTAGGGCCGAATTTGCAGATCACCAGTGTGCTACAGTTATACGGATACCCAGATCTGATCAAGTGCTCGAGAGATTACCCTTCACAGATTCGCTTTCCACTTCACTTTCATATAGATCAAGCTTTTTGAAACAATAAACCAAATATTTCAGATCTTAATATATTCAACCCAAAAGCATACCCAAGCCAAATGATCTCCTTTGCTTTATATAGGCAAGCTCTTCCTCAAATCATGGATCATGGGGCTCAATAATAATAATAATAATA
>APFE031047291.1:22591-62584 GCA_000404065.3 Pinus taeda | reverse complement strand
TATTTGTTTGGAATTGTAAAATTGTAAAATAAGATTTAATAAGTGCGAGTTTCAAATATTATTCATATGATATATATAAATGAAAAATTTAATGACCTTTAGTTTCTTACTCTAAGAGGTTTATTGGATTTCTCATGACTCTTAAACTTTACTTGTGGCTTCACACTTTCCACACAAGTGATATTCTAAATTTACATAAATCCTAAGAATTATGTTTCCAACATTACCCTTTTGAATCCAAAGGGGTGTATGTGAGTCTAAAAAGAAAGTTGAAAGATGAAGGTAAATAATAGCCAATGGTTGGATATGGTCTTTGAATGTGATGGTTTAATCAAGACCACATACCAAATGAGTAGCAAAAGTCAAAGTCTTTGATCTAGGTGGATCTTCATAAACAATGGCATGGAAAATCTCAAAATTCAAAGTGGTAGAAAAGCAAGTATCCTGACATCAGATCGAAGTGCTCGCTGCCCTGATTCCAACGGTGCAAACGACACTCCAATCTGAGTCTGGATGATGAAGTTATGGCAGAAAGAAGGTTGCCTTGTTCCTTTGGAAAATGAGGTTTTTTCCCAAAAAAATGGCTTTGAGCTTTTAAAAGGCAAAATCACAATCAGAGAAGTCAAAAGGCAGGCTTAAGGCAGGTGCAACGAAACCCCTGATCAGTGATCTCCAACTAAATCGTAATCGGGGCCAAGCGGTTGACGATATCGGGATGATCGGATCGGCAGATCGGGTTGGTGAAACCCAAAGGATAGGACCAGGACCCTTGGACCGTAGCGATGCGATATGCCGATGTGATAGGGTCGATGCGATACGCCGATATCGGCAATATCGGCAATCGGCATCAGCGATCCACACAGTCAAGGGAAAGACCCAGGGTTATTGCAACTTGCGATAAGTGCTGACCCGATAGGAAAATAAGGTAGATTTGATATATTTGAAGTCTGGCTTTTAAGGCTTCAGTCGGATTTTCCATTATTTCGTGTATCGTTCGTTTAAACAAAAAAAGGCCAATTTTCGGGGTTTTGTGAAGGAAGGGCGGATTCATCGCGCTCAACTGATCCTTCGTTAGAACAACCTTCTATTCTCATTGGACAATCTTGATTTTCAAGTGACATCATGTGATAAAGCCCAATGCATGCACAAGTGTATGGGGGAGAGGATTTTCTGGCACACGGTTCAAGGAAATAGCTTGTAGGAGGGGTGATTGGTCATTTTTGTTTGAATTGGGCAAATTTTATATGGTTTCTGCCCTTCTCGATGCCATGAACGCAGTGATGCTATCCATTTCTCCATTTGAGTTCTCCATTTCACAGCCATTTTCCAGAATGGAGGTATAATACTCCTTTTATGTAACTGATGATTGTAATTCTATTCTTTCCATGTCATTAATGAATGAAGGCCTCCCCATTGATCGAGCAGGGCTCGGAGATGTAGTCTGAGTTGGAAGAACTCTATTATCAAGTCTTGTTGTCTTCTTTTCGTGCATTTATGTGTTTCTTCTTCTTTCTTGTGTGCATATTAAATTTCTTCCCACGTGTGATTCTTTTCATACATCTATAAGCAAAAGATCCCTAGATCGACTGGTATCAGAGCAGGTCTTTTTAGATTTGAATTGCATGTTTGTATGCTAACAAGAGACAGACTCCGAAGAGGCGAAGGGGAATTAGAGTTTTTCTATCCCGAAGCGTTGTGTGCACATCGAAGGAGAAACATGGCAGAAGATGAAGCTCATCTTGAAGAGGAGCACAATTTCTGCAAGACCTTCTATTCAATGGCAGAGAATGTCGGTAAGTTGGTTGTAAGGTTGGAGAAAGCAGAAGAGACAAATCCAGAAGAACAAGGTTCAGCACATGGAAATGGTGGAGAAGAACCCCCTCCTTCTCCTTCCGCGAGTGAAGGTTCTCCTTCCTCTCACCACCATAATCGTAGAAATTCAAGGGATGCATCTAAGAAACATTTCTTTAAATTAGATGTTAAATTTGATCTTCCCATGTTTAATGGTGAAAGTAACACAAAGAAGCTTGATAATTGGATTAGGCAGATTGAGGTCTACTGCAGGATTCAACAGATCATGGAGGATGAGGCAAATATTCAGCTGGCCTCTCTACGGTTGAGAAACACCACTCTTGTTTGGTGGGAGAGAAAATTGTAGAGCAGTAAAAATGTGGGTAACCTCTTTTCCTCATGGCCTAATTTTATTTCTGCGTTAAAGGAACAATTTTATCCCTTGGTATACAAGCAAAAAACTTTAATAAATTGGTAGTATTTAAGGCAAGGCAGAGGTTAGGATGTTCATAGTTTTACAGAGGAGTTTAGAAAGCAAGCACTAAATTTGGGTATTGCACTTGATACATAAGTATATTAGCTCATTGCGTAGTTACATTAGGCATTCATTGTTGTTGTTTGAACCAACCACCATTGACTCAACCAGTGTAAAGGCAATTCATATTGAGAACAGGGGCAAAAATGAAAGTGATGATCATTCTAGAAAAGCACCGTTCAAACCTCCCAATGGAAAATCTCAAGCGAAATGGAAAGGAAAGGAGAAGAAGATGACAACATTCAAAGAAGGGGAAAGGTCGTATTGCAATCACTGTGAAAAGGAAGGTCATGATGACGATCACTATTGGAAACAACACCCATAAAAGCGTCCAAAGAAGTATGGAGGAAAAGGGAAGCATAAGACAGTGGCAACTGCACAGCAAGACCTTGGATCGGATTCCGGAGATGAAGCATTAATCATAGTTGCGGGAACAAAAGGTACTCTTACACCTCATGTTAATTCTTAATCGCATGAAGGCACTAGTTCTATAAATGAGTCCCTTCCTAATGACCAAAAGAGAATTGAACTGTTTCATATCAGAGTTGTCATAAATCATACTAAATTAGAAACTATGTTCAATACTGGATCCCTAGCAAACTTAATTGCAAAATCCTTGGTAAAGAAACTAGGCTTAGAAACAAAACCACACCCGAAACCTTATCTGCTAGGATGGATACATGATAAAGCAAAACTAAATGTAACCAAGCAGTGTAAATTAAAATTTGTGATCGCTTCTAAGCTAGTGGACGAAGTAGAACTAGATGTAATACCATTGGATATCTGTGGCATAGTGTTAGGGAGTCCATATTTGTATGATAGAAAAGCAGGCTTTTTTCATCATGAAAACAAATTCCAAATCACAAAAGATGGGGTAGAATATATAGTAAGGGATCATCAAAATAAAATGAATGTCAGCCTTGTAAATGCAAGACAAATGAAAAGGCTAGTGAATTCCAGTAAGGGTTGCATGCTTATGGTTGTAAGGGGAAAAGATGAAGAAGTAGTTGATGCTTTCCAGGGTTGTGGTCAAAAACATAAATAGGAGTTATGTGAGTTAACTTCTAATTATGATGAGCTATTTCAGGAACCAAAGGGATTATCTTTGAAGAGGGAAATCCAACATGAAATCCATTTGCAGCATGACACTCCTTTACCAAATATTGGCATGTACAGGATGTCGACCATTGAGACGGTCTGAATTGTAGAGCAAGATGTGTGGAAAACTATGTTCAAGACCAAACAGGGGCTATTCGAATGGATGGTGATTCCATTCAAACTTTGCAACGCTCCAACCACTTTTATGAGGGTCATGAATGATCTATTTCGGCCTTTCATTGATGAATTTGTGCTTGTATATTTAGATGATATACTTTTCTTTAGTAAAAGTTGGAATGAACATGTGTGTCATGTGAAGAAAGTGCTTGATGTATTGAAAAAAGAGAACTCTATGTAAAGTTGTCAAAGTGTGAGTTCGGGAAAACCTCTTTGGGTTACCTAGGTCATATTGTTGGTCATTGTCTAAATAAATATTGATCCTTCTAAAGTTGAAGCAATTGTAAATTGGCCTAAGCCTACTAGTGTAACTGAGGTCCACAACTTGTTAGGTGCAGTCTAGTATTGGAGGAGATTTATTGCTAATTTCTCTGTTATCGCAGCACCTTTCAACACATTGACACGTGTGAAACAGGTCTTCTAATGGGGAGGAAGACAACAAAAGTCCTTCGAAACATTGAAGGAAATATCAACACCGCACCAGTCTTAGCCTTACCATATCTCCAATAGCCATTCGAGATTGAAACTAATGCCAGCGGTTATGCCATGGGAGCTGTACTGATGCAGCAAAAGAAGTTGATTTGTTACCATTCTGAGAAGTCTTCTCAGGCTGTGATAAACTATCCCACTTATGACAAGGAGCTTTATGCCTTGGTGCAGAGTGTGAAAAAGTGGAAACACTACTTGATCGACAAGGAGACCATCATCCATGCGGATCATCAGCCCTTGCAGTACCTTCAACCACAAACCAAGCTGCAGCAATCTCACCATTTCAGAGGGATGGGTTTTCTTCAACCGTTTCATCTGGTAATAAAGTATAAGAAGGGCACTAGCAATAAAGTGGCCAATATGCTATCTCACCCTCCTATTTCTGCTTCTGTTATTTTGCGTAATGCTTCGTTGTCTTTTGAGAGTTATGCTAAAAAATATGCTAACGATGATGACTTAAGGAGATTTATGCAAAACTAGACCATGGTTCATAGGTGGACAACTATCACATGCAAGGGAAACTATTGTATCACCTTGGTAAATTGTGTATTCCCACAAGGGAATGAGTACATGTAATCCAAGAGGTCCTTACACCTCTCTTGTGTCTGGACACTTTGGTGTCAAAAAGAATTTATGTCATGTACAAATATTTTGTTTTTTGCCTCATATGAAAAACATTGTGACTCGCTATGTAAAGGGTTGTGTGATGTGTTCTATTTCAAAGCCCTCTAATAGAAAACTTGGGCTCTAAACACCACTCCCTATTCCAAGTCACCCATGGGAAAGTGTGTCAATGGAATTTGTAGGAGGTTTGCCTTTGTCGAGAAAGAGTCACGACTATTTGTATGTCATCGTTGACCGTTTTAGCAAGATGTGTATTCTAATGCCTTGTAAAAAGCAGATCACTGCAGAGTAGACTACTTCTCTTTTCTTTCAGCATGTTTGGGTCCATTTTGGATTAACCACATTGATTGTGTCAGAAAGGGACCCTCGCTTTCTCAGAGAGTTTTGGACCAGCTTGTGGAAGATAATGGACACCAAATTGAAAAGAAGAATGACATTTCATCCGCAGACTAATAGACAGATAGAGGTTGTCAACCGTACCATGGTACACTTGTTACAAGGCTATTGTGGGAAACATCCCAAGTTGTGGGATGAGCATCTCCCATATGTGCAACATTCCTACAACCGAGTAGTGCATTCATCTACGTAGTGTTCACCATTTGAGACATGTTTTTGTTACCTGCCAAAGGACCCTTTTGATATGGTCTTTGGAAGGGAAGATGGCTCCAGTGGAGGTAATGATAGGGACAAAGCTCAGTAGTTCATTCAATGAATCCAGTTGATTCAAAAAGTAGTACAAGAGAAGTTGGAGAAAAGTCAAGCCCGTTACAAGGCTTGACATGACAAACACTGAGTCAACCATCAATTCCAAGTGGGAGAGAAAGTGTGGTTCCACATTAGCAAGGATAAGATGAAGGGAGAAGGGAAGAAGTTGCGACCAATCCAGTATGGTCCATTCACCATTCTGGAGAAGGTTGGAAACAATGCCTTTAGTCTTTATTTGGCAATATATATGCAGATGGACTCAGTAGTGAATGTAGAGAACTTAAAGCTATATGAACCACCATTGATCATGGACACCGATGAGGTGGGCACAGTTCCTACAGTTGATGATTTTGCACCAGAATATCTAATGAGTTACCTGAAGAAATCATCCTTGACAAAAGGACCAAGACTTCATGGTGAGGAGATATGGAATACCTTTGAGTTGATTTCAAGGGAATGCACCCAAGCAAGGCAAAATGGCTAGAGAAGGAAAGAGTGAGGGAATAGTTCCCTCACTTTCCAATTGACTAATGAAAGATTTTGGCAGTCCAAAAGCTCCTCAATGGGGAGGATTGATCCAGGTGGATCTTCAGTTACAATGGCATGGAAAATCTCAAAATTCAAAGTGGAAGAAAAGTATGTATCCTGAAATTAGATCGAAGTGCTCACTGCCCTGATTCCAATGGTGCGAACGACACTCCAATCCGAGTCTGGATGATGAAGTTATGGCAGAAAGAAGGTTGCCTTATTCCTTTGGAAAATGAGGCTTTTTCCCTAAAAATGGCTTTGAGCCTTTAAAAGGAAAAATCAAAATCGGAGAAGTCAAAAGGCGGGCTTAAGGCAGGCACAACAGAACCCTTGATCAACGATCTCCGACTAAATCGCAATCGGGGGCAAGTGATCGACGATATCGGGATGATCAGATTGGAGGATCAGTTCGGCGAAACCCAAAGGATAGGACCAGGACCCCTGTGTCGTAGCGATGCGATATGCTGATGCAATATGTCGATATCGATGATCAGCGATTGGCATCGGCGATCGACGATCAACATCAACGGTTGGCGATCGGCACAGTTAAGGGAAAGACCCAGGGCCATTACAACTTGTGATAAGCACAAACTCGATAGGCAAATAAGGCATATTTGATATATTTGAAGTTTGGTTTTTAAGGCTTTGGTCAGATTTTCCAGTATTTTGTGTATTGTTCATTTAAACAAAAACAAGGCCATTTTTCGGGGTTTTGTGAACGAAGGGCAGAATCATCGCACCCGGTTGATCCTCCATTAGAACAACCTTCTATTCTCATCAGACAACCCTGATTTTCAAGCGGCATCATGTGATAATGCCCAATGCATGCAAAAGTGTATGGGGGAGAGGATTGTCTGGCACATGGTTCAAGTTTGCATCTTGCAGGAGGGGCGATTGGTCATTTTTGTCTGAATTGGGCAAATTGTATATGGTTTATGCCCTTCTAGACTCCACGAACGTAGTGGTGCTATCCATTTCTCCATCTAAATTCTCCATTTCACAACCATTTTCCAAAATGGAGGTATAATATTCCTTTTATGTAACTGATGATTGTAATTCTCTTCTTTCCATGTCATTAATGAATGAAGGCCTCCCCATTGATCGAGCAGGGCCTGGAGACATAGTCTGAGTTGGACGAACTTCGTTATCAAGTCTTGTTGTCTTCTTTTTGTGCCTTTATGTGTTTCTTCTTCTTTCTTGTGTGCACATTAAATTTCTATGTTAAGCTGCAATTTCCACATGTATTCTTTTCACACATCTATAAGCAAAAGATCCGTGGATCAGTCTTCTACTAAATGGTGGTTTAAGGAAGACCACAAACCAAAAGGATAAAAAAACAAAGGTCCTCTATTAGTGGTGGTTTAAGGTTGACCACCAACTCTGGAACTTGGCTTGAAGCAGTTCTTAGAAAAATTATGAATCAACCTAGGAGTCAATGTCTTCTATTAAATATAGGTGCTCCTTGATGATGGTTTAAGGATAACCATAAACTATTGAAATAGTGGTTGAAGTTGACCACAAATTTTCATCTAGCTGAAGCGATAACTCTTCTATTGAGTGGTGGTTTAAGGAGGACCACAAACCAATTGGTGGTTTTGGGATGTCTACAAACCAAATCAAACTCATGGACCAAGAGTTTGTCTTTGGATATAACTCTGAATTTGGCTTAGGTTAACTCTACCTCTAGGATGTTGGCTCTAATTCTAGTTATGGTTCATGCTTACTCAATATGCCTTCAAAACTAATAGCTGACCATCAATTCTCACCCTATCAAATACAAGGTGAGAAAATGAAAATATCTCCATTGAAAGATGTCTTAATACTTGAGAATGAACTCTTTGATATGATCAAAAGATATTCTTGGTTGTTGAAGATCATTGCCAAGAAGCGATCCGTCCAAGGTGAATATTTGTCTTTTAGGAGTCTCGTGTTCGAAATTTTCTCTAAATGATGAATATGTTTTCCACAATGATCATAAGGATGAAGATCAAAAAATTTATATTTCATGTGACAAACTCGATGAAAATGTTTCCATTTGTGAATCTGAAGTGAATGTATAGTAGGTGAAGATGATTTATCCTAGAGAAACCTAGAATTCTAAAATTGGATTGGTTTCGAGTAGTCTGGAATGTGAAAAGTAACTTCCTTTTCATATCCAAGATTAGTTTTTTTCTTTTTGTTGATGAATTCTTCCCAAGGTCTAATGATGAGCTTAAAAAGTGAAAGCTAAACTTCTGCACCTTCATGTGCATGTAGTGGCATTTTTGATTTGATCATGTGTTGGCTATTAATGGGAAGCAATCTCAAACAAAGAATTGTTCTGAACAAAAACTAGATTAGAATCTTGGTTCCTTTGTTATAATTCCTCTCATTGAAGCTTTGATTCGAGTTAGATAAACTCAATCTTGTCCTATGCATATTGTAAACATTTTCGAATGTCTATGAGCGTAGATTTCTTGATTTTAACCATGTTATCAACAATAGAGTGTATTAGAGTATTCAATAGCCCTAATAACTCATCAATTCAAGCCATTTTCTCAACAAATCAAAATTTAGAAATTAAGTGTGCTAGGTTTTGAAAATGAACATATTTATATTGCAATTAAACTTATTTCCAAAATAAGTACAAGTTGTTCCATAGGATTGACTTCGGGAAAATATTTCTTCAACTTTGCTAATGCTAGAGATTGTTGATAGGATAACATGAAATGGTGGAGAAGGAGATAGTCACATATGATGTAGGTAACCTTGCTTTCTCCTTTTTCATATGATTCAAAAACTATATAAATCAAACCTCTCATTAGCTTTAAATTATTAAATACTCAAGATCAATACAAATTTATGCATTGTAATTGGAAATGTTGTATTCTCTAGTGATTTATCAAGTGCTCAAGTGAAATACCCCATCTATAATATCATACTTTTCTTCCCCGTCATTCTCATTATATGTGGATATATCTATATAACTATGTTTTTGTACAAAATAACTAGCTTGGAAGACCTTAGTTGATTTTGTTGATTCCTTTCTATATTTTCTTAGCTAGTCTTGTTGCGGGACGACTGAGTGGTTGGTGTAATGAGATGTTATCCCCTTGCCCTAGTTTCAAATTCCATAGCAGGACATATTTGGCCCATTGTGATAAGGATAAAGGAGTAGGCTCGTCCACCCTTATGGAGTCTTGGCTCTTGTTAAGTCATAAATTATTGATATATCATGCTTACAGATTGTTGGATACACTATTGGTGTTATAGTAGCAGTTGTTAGTTTTGACCTTGGGCCTCACCATGGTAAAACATATAAATATTTTCTCTTCTAGTTTGAAAAATAGGATTCCACAAGGATCATATGTAGCAATTTAATCCAATATGATGCAAATAGAAGATACCAACATAGAGCCATGCAAGAGGTATGAAGTTTGAATGGAAGAGAAGACATGCATATGAAATATGTGGTATGTGCACAAATCATTCACATCCCCTATGATGGTATTAATCAAGGGATAATTCTCACATTCTCTCATGCATCCATTTTGTTCATAGTTTGAAGGTCCATGGAATTTGTTTCTCTGCGTCTCCACGAAACATACCGTTCACCAAGCATATGCATTGAGTTGAGGAGAATGGTTACATGAAAATAAGTAAGGTATTGAAAAAGGAGATATTGGGGGTTAGCTTTGTGAATAAATTTCGAGAGACTGATGTGCACTAAAGTGACATGAAGACCATGCTTGTGAAAGAAAAAATTGGGAGTTTACGATACCAAGGTGTTGACAGGTGGGAAAGTTCATTCCTGCAATGGGGAGATACCACCCAACTAGGGCCCCAATTATACCCTTACTCATTTGGTGGGGCAGTACTCACCGATATATAGGAATGGTTTCCTCTACCTAAACTAATCCAAATGACTAAAATAGTAAAATAGAAAATTATATAGCTTAATACTAATATAATCTAATTATCCTAAATATATAAAAGTAATTGCTACTTAAGGTCACTCTGATAGATGAGCTTTGGAAAGCTTGGTGTAATGAGCAGTAAGGAGAGAAGGGAATACCCAAATGCGCAGACCTATGAAAGAAGCGTAATTTTTTTAAATGGTAGTCCTCATGAGTGAAATGTGGGATCAAACGACCACCTGAGAGGTTTATGATTTGATGAGGGAGCTGGGAAAATATGTGTTTTTTATAATTTTAAAATATTTACAAGCAATTCTAATCTAATATGCAACATTAGTACAAAATGGCGAATTAGTTACTAAAAAAATGACTAAAATTTGCATATAAATGACTATTTTTCAGTCAGTGACTACTAGTAGCTAATTTATAGTATCTTATAACGCGACCAACTTTTAGTAATTTTTAGCTTAGTCATTAATTGGTTGTTTCAATTTCATCTTCTAGTAGTATATTCAGTCATAAATTTAGTCATTGATTTAGTCATTAATTTCCACAATTAATGACCAAATATACAACAAAATATATTACTATATGGTCACCTGAAAAAACCAATTAATGACCAAATAAATATGACCAAAATGTTGGTTGTGTTATAAGATACTGTAAATTAGCTACTAATAGTCATATGTATGCAAATTTTAGTCATCGTTTGAAACCAATTAATGAGCAAAGAAATATGACAGTAATCACAAATTTATCATTTGCAGTAGTCCTTTTTTTTTATCAGTAATTTCATATTCAATTTTTGATAAAAATATTTTCAATGTAAATCACATGATAATACATTTGTCATAAACTTGATATGTATCATAGAAGCCTCAATTCAACAATTTCATATTCATTATATAAATGACTAATTTAGTACTTTATATTCATTTCATTAATAATTATTGTAAACGACTAATTTAGTTGTATATTCATTTTGTTTGTGTTCATAATTAATCAACATAAACTACTAATTTAGTAGGATTCGATTGATTTTATGTGCTCATTCTTAATCAACATAAATTACTTAGTATGATTTTGCGACTAAATTAAAAATATGTTATACAATGTGCATTGGTTCATCTAATATGAAATTGCAAAGTTACATATGTTAAATACAATACTAAACAATATCAAGTGCAACTATAAATAATTTCAACCACATAAATTATATTAAATGAAATGTCAAGTATTACAAAATGAGCTTACAACTTAATATTGGCTAGACTACAATTTACACATGAAATGTTGTTTCATCACTACAAAACATTTTCATTATGTTGGCAAAAAATTGCAAGTGAATTCACCAACTCTGAAGACTTTACCATCAATCTCTATGTGTGCGTCTTATGTCGGATATTGGCTTTAAATGTATCACTAGACTGGTTCTCTTCTCTCTCTTTTTTCATTTTTCGCCTGAGTGTTATAGTTTTCCTCTTTCTTCAAATCATGTTGCTGACCATTAATATTGAGTTCCTTTTCTGAAAACAAAAGAAGATACAGTGTAGAGTGTAATACATGAAATATGATTAACACTAGAATATAAACTAAAGTAGAGTATAAAAGATTTATATGACATATACCTCAACATCAACAATGTTAAAGTCATTTTCCCCCATAAAAGTAAGAAGCTCGAACAAGATTTCTTTCGTTGAGCGATAGTGACCACCATGTGGTTAGATGACCTGTATAAACAAAGAAAATAAAATGTCACCATAGAAAATAGCACCTCAGTAACTTAGTATTCAACCTTGAGGGAAAGCTTAGGCACAATCATGCCAACTAAGTTATATTTTAAAAATATCAAGCTATAAATAAATTTTGAAAACAAATAATCTGAGGTGTGATGTCTAATCCTTGTTGTTTTATTTGCAACAACATTTCATTCTCTAACACATGAACTTGGTCAAGTATATAAACAACATGTGCTCAAATAACAACATGAAAGTAAACTTTTCTAATAGTCATGAAAATATTTCAACACAAAACAATTAATATAATTTCAATATATATCATGTAATACTAGTTTCATCTTCAAGCTTTGGTTGTTGTTTAAATGGACATATATCAATTATTTTCAATTTCATAGCTAAAATACAAAAAAAATCAAAAGTGATACTTAAAATATAATCAAACAATAAAGAGAGGATATCATGGAATGGAAATTGCAATTATAAAAAAAAATTGTTTACCTATCAATTGATGTATTGTTAGACATTCCTAAAACATTTGCTTGCCCAAAATAACCATGAGGTGAAAGAATCACGACATTAAAAACATCGATGGACAACCTATGCCCAAATAATTTTTAATTTTTCCACTTAAAAAATAATTGAAACAATATATAGCACTGATCTCAAACAACTTACAAAAAAAATCCTTAGTGGCACAAACTCTCCCAATATTTGTATTAGAGCTTAGAAGAATTTTGTATACTCCTTTTAGGACTATCTGCAATATGCCACTTGTCTTTATTAAAGTTCAACAACATATTACACTATTTAAATGGAAAATCAAATACAGTTTCAATAAATAGACTGAGAAATTAAGAGTGAAATGCATATGGACACTAATACCATTGAACAGACAATATGTTACCAATAAGAAGATTGTTTTTAAGAACTTAAAGGAGGACGAAATACCAACCCAAACATGATTTAAGAGCCTTTTGAAGATTTCCATACTTCTTTCTCGCAAACCCTTTCAGCATGCATTCGAATGATTAGGTAACAAAGTAACTTGTAGTTCCAACCATTGAATTAAAATAAGCAAATTTTATTTTCAACCTCTTACTCTTGGGAGTGTTGGGTTTACATTGCCCCTATTTCTGAGTGTGTCATGCCATCATCCAACCTACACAGGGAAAAATATATATATTCAATTTTTTAATATATTGGAAATCAAATGTAAAATGAACTCAACTTGATCTTTACATGGCATAGGCATAACAAAATGGTACAATAGAAGCATGCTAACTCAGAAATAGGATATGATAAAAAATAATAATGGATCATTGTTTCTTGCCATAGAATTTTCTCTAGCCACAACAGTCAAAAGAATGTCATGTATCAACATATGCTCCTCATTGGTACATGCATTTCCTTATTCCATGAAATCCTGCACATCTGCTACCCTCTTACTAGATGTGACCCTCAATCCTAGAGCTTAAACATAGTGAGAATAGAGATTATGCAAGAATGCATGCAACTTGATATTCATGGTCAAACCAATGAACGTGGCAATGACAATGAGATTTCACATTCTTGGCTAAAATTGTTTGCCTAGAATAATGTTCTTGGTAATTGGAATTTCTCGTTCTCATTCTTGGTACATGTTTCCTGCATTGATCATCATGCACAACTTGATGTCATAAAGTCAAATAGAGATCAAAATTTAACCATAACTCCTATATTCAAATATTAAGATCCATGTTGCATAATGAATTTTAAGGAATTTCTCAAATTTCTAATTTAAGATATCATAGACTATAATCAATATGATTAGTCTCACATCTTTTATCACAAAAATAATTCTCCTTATATAATGATCCAATTTTAAATTAAAATCACCTTCAAAGTTGTCATTACAATCATCCATCATTAGCCTCAAATGAGGGCATGTATATTATGGCTTTAAATGACAACTATAATCTAATTGAAAGATACAATTTATGAAGCATGCATAAATATTTGAAGATGTAATCAATGTGAGGTATGTAATTTATACAACATATTTTAGAATTTAAAAAATAAATAATAAATAAATATGTAATTTATACCACATGTTCTAAAATTTAAAGATAGAAAATAAGTAAAAATAAATAGTCATAAGTAAACCAACATAGATCCATATTTACTCTCTATCTACCAAGCACCCAAAGGGAACAAATAATTTTTCACTCTATAAGCTCAGTAGATCCACAACAAAGATAGATCTATGCTCGTTGAATTCACCCTTTAAATAGGCTACATTCCACCCGAATACCTTGGGTCAATACCATGTGCCATCTTTAGTTTTATTAATATTAATATTAGGGTTAATAATGTTAGGGTTCACCTAAATAAAAGTGAATTATGGAGTAAATATAAAAAAATGTTTTATTTATTTACCATACCTCTAGTTTATTTATATTTTTATTAATTTACCATACCTCTTTTATAAATATGGTATTTGGCCCATGGTATTAAAATAGTATTTGGCCCATAGGCTTCACCTAAATAAAACGTCTTTTTTGATTCTTTGTAATATAAAGAGGTTTATGGGCTAAATATTTACCAACCTCTAATTTATTTATATTTATATTTGTTTACCATACCTTTGGAGTAAGTATAAAAAGAGGTTTTATTTATTTACCATATCTCCAATTTATTTATATTTTTATTTATTCCATACCTATTTTTTTGATGTTATTAAACTCTTATATTTTAAATTTATATTGTATTTATATATAATAATAATAATTTAGATTGATTTCCAATGGGACCAAAATAGATTAAAAATTGCTAAATGTTTACATTTACATTTACATTTTTATGTGAGATCTACCCATCCTGGGTTGTAGAGCAACTTTCGGCACAATAAATAATAATACGTAAAAAGTAAATAATAATAATAAGTAATGCGTAGTAACTAAATAATAATAGTAATAAGTGGATAAATAGTAACAAGTATAAATAATACAAATTTAAATTTAAAAAGTTTACATAAATACATTATTTTTTACCCAAAACTTTATACATTACCCATAAATGTTCTTAATCTTTATTGAAATCGAGGCGTTATGGGAGTCTAAGTGGAATTTTAGTAAAATATAAAAAAAAAAAAATTGAAAACAAAAAAACAAGTTTATTAAAATTCATAATCTATGTAAGTCCAAAAATGTAGGAGTTCGGGATAAAAATAAAATGATCAATCAAAGAATACCCAAATGTCTGAGAGTTTGGGATAAAAATAAAATGACCAACCTACATAAATCCAAATGTCTAGGAGTTCGGGAAAAAAAATAACCACTCAAATAATACCTAGATTATCAATAGGAACTCATAATGCTGAAGGATTTTAAAAATATTAAAAACTAGTTTATTTGAAAAGCATAGACCAGACTCATAATGGTGAAGGTTTTTAAAAATAATAAAAACTAGTTTCTTTGAAAAGCAACAATAGTCGGAAGTTCGAGAGATTTTGAATAAGAATGATAATGGGGAAGGTTGTTAAAAATAATAAAAACTAGTTTCTTTGACGAGCACGATCTGGGGAGATTCAGAAGTTCCAGAGGCTAGGTGGTGCAGGTCATGGAACATGTTTAATATTATGGATATTTGGATATCTCGCTCTAGATGGCTAAAACATTTTTTATGTTGGACATTTTATTTGCAAAAGCACTATACAAAAAATTTACCAAATGAGAAATAATATTCAAAAATAAATTATACTGAAGAAATGCTTAGATCCACATATATTTGGGATCTGACATGTAAAAAAGCTCGTAATTTGTAAAAATCCCTGAACATGAGATCATGTAAGGAGAAAAAATGAAATTTATTAAAGAAATGCATATAAAGTGGATTTAAATCATGCAAGGAGAAAAAACAAAATTTATTAAATAAATGCATATAAAGTGGATTGAAACAGAATAGTGTTTTAGAAAAATGCGTGGAATCTAGACTTACTCACAAAATATTAAACCCTGGCTTATGCTTTGCAGGTCCAAGCTAAGCTAGAAATGCAGTTTCTCCACCTTCCTCATTCTCCACATTAATGTTCAACGTACTCCTTATTTCCTGCCTAGGGATTGGACGTATACACAGAGAGAGAGGAACAAATCTCATCCTCGCTGAAATGTGTTGCTTGGCAGATGCACTCAAATAGCTCCCCGCCTTATGCGTCTCCCCACTTGTTGTGTATTCCATGAGTATAGCTATATGCGTGGGAGTCAGCAATACCTCCTTGAAGTGAACTATGTTGGGATGCCACTGAGATCTATGATTAATAATCTCTTGCCTCACATTTTCATCAATCTTCCTCGGCTGCTACGCATTGTCTTCCCCCACCCGGCACCAATCCCCTCCCAATAAGAATGGGCAGTAACTGCACCCAACTAGTAGAAAAGAGGTCGCTTCCCTATGCTCTATTGGGAGGAGTGGGCACCATTATGGTGACACAACTTAATCAAAATATACAGGACAATGCCGAGCATATCCACCAAAAATCTAGCCTCACCTAGGAGATCTAGATCAATGCTACCATCCCAGAAATAGTGCCAAGTTGTAAAACAATGCCAATTATCACAGAATGATATAATCTATAACCCCTAGGATTTACCACCAAAGCACCCTAAATCCCAAATTTATGCCTCTACATTTTAATCATTTTTTTTCCTTCTTGATCGATTAAATTCCAGTCCATACAGTTATACCATGGCGGAAAAACCTTCTCAATAAGAACAAAAAATTCGATGAGAAAATAAGAGTAGAGGAAGAACTCAAAAATAAAGCAAGAAAATTGAATTGCTAAAAAGATAAAACAAAGAGTGAAGAATACCTTGGAATCTCAATAATTTAGATCTAGATACAAGCAAGCATGAGAAGATCACTGGAAAAATTATGTAAATTAGAGATGCTTATTGATCTAACATGCATGTGTTGCAATAAAGCCAATCTGAAGCCTTTGTTTGTTTCATATGAGCCCCTGTTCATTTCTTTCCATAATCAAAATGTCAATTTTTACATGTAGCATCAGCCTTGTTATAACAATTTAGTGAAATATTTATTTATACTCCTTTCACTTGCAAAAGAATTTTAATTGAGCCGATTTGGGCACATGAGCCTAAATAGTTTATAATAGGCTAGTGGATTATAATAAATTATTTTCATATCATTTCATGCACTAAATTTTATTTGCTTACACTTTTCACATTAAATTTTATTTTACCGAGTTTCCTAAAATCAAATATTAAAATTGATTTTCAAATAAAATAAAATGGCTATATTTTTTAATATTACAAGTTAGTTTTAATTTTCTCCATGGTGTGGATTAGTTATGATGGAATGGGTTGTTAAGGCATTTTTTATAATGTTATTGGTTTAAACTTAGATTAGCTTAGTGTACCATGTGTGAGGTAATGTGGGTATACTTGGAGGTGATTGTGTTAAAATTGATTTTCAAATAAAATAAAATAGCTATATTTTTTAATATTAAAAGTTAGTTTTAATTTGTTCCATGGTGTGGATTAGTTGTTGATGGAATGAGTTGTTAAGGCATTTTTTATAATGCTATTGGTTTAAACTTAGATTAGCTTAGTGTACCATGTGTGAGGTAATGTGGGTATACTTGGAGGTGATTGTGGTAGTGGATAGAATCGGTCACGTAAGTACAAGCTCACTATAGTTGTCTATTTTTCCATATTCAAAAAAAAAAAAATATTAGTAATAATCTTATCTTTTTAATTTCATTGAATTAATTTTTTATCAAAATTAGATGTTATTAAAATCTCATGATTTTATTGGAGGTAGTTTAGGTGATAGAAATAAGGTAAACTAATTTTCTTGTAAGAATTTTCTAAATTGTGTCGTCACTCAAACACTCTCATGGAAAAAATAAGTCTTAACCCCACCTAGAATTCCTAAAAGACAAATCTCAAGCAGGCCACCCAATGTCACATTGGTGGCTTTCTCTCACTCTTTAGACTACATGGAAGGATATCCTTGTCTAAGCGGGGAATCCATAAAGATCGAGATAAGCTAGATCATTGAGTAATGAAGGAAAGTTCCTTAACAAAGACTAGTGATTTGACACTACTCACTATCAAAGTAAAAGGTTAGGGATAAGTGCACGAATGGTCAAACAAACCATGAATTATGAACAAATTTGAATGATTTTAATTAGAAAACTATGCTTATTCATGCAACGAAATTATACTTGAAATATGAAAAATAAAACTTGCTCAATTAACCATATAACATGAGATGCTAGTGAAGCATATATATAATGGCACAATACAAGTAGAAAATGAATCATAAATTGTGTCTATACAAGTAAGGAATTAGATCATTTATTCATCATATTCATTTGCATTGGAGATTGAGAGTTTGTTATCATCATCAAGAGACCATTCCATAATTAAGAGATCATACACCAATAGTATTAACTATGTTTGAGACGTCAAAGAGTTATGTGTTTGCAATGATAAATAAAGAAAATATTCAAACTTTTTGTTGTTACTAAGGACAATGAAGGCAACAAAGTTGAATGTGGACCATTTACACATTTGTAACATTCAAATGTCATCCATTTATCATCAATTTATCACCATTTATAGTTGGGTAATCTGTAAATGTAGAATTGTGACCCAAATAATGTATTTGTAACATTCCAAAGAGTGTAATTACAACTAATGAACCATGAGCAATACCATTAGTGTGTGAACACATTAACCACTATGTATTTAGAGCAAATTGCCGTTAAGTCTAGAGATCAATGTAAGTTTTAAAGCACCCATGAACAATAAGAAATTCCATATCATGTCAACATCAAATATTTAAGAATTGTGTTCTTTGTCTAAATTGTGTGTAGACTGCACCAATAGTGGCACTATTGGGCTTCAATCACTATCGTGTTAATGTGTGTTAAGATGTGGCATTTCAAATTAGAAACTGATCACACATCTGTAAAAAGTAAAGAAAGTAAACTGTCAAGATAATCTTTAAAATAGTGAATTTTTATCCTTATGAACCAAGTCATTTCATGTTCTCATGCATTGATTTGTATAAGGGTGTGATTAAAATGTCAAACGTGTTAAAAAAATGTAAGAAATAAATGTATCAAGAACAAAATTTGACCATGATGCAAATTTGTAAACCCTTTTCACAATTATTAAAGAGCTTAAATATCAAGGTGTTTCATGCATTCATGTACTCATGTGAAGCTTAAGAGTGTTTACTATGTCATAGATATGTTAACTAGATATGTCAAGTCTAACATGAACAAGTATAAATATGATAATGTGTCCTTACAAGTAAAGCGTTAATCATTTTTAATTTATGCTAATCATTTTTAATTTTGTCACTTATTTTCTAGTCATATATTTTAGTCCTAGACTAAATTAGTCATTATGTTAGTCAATTTTAGTTGAGTCACTTAATTCTAGTCATATATTTGATCCCTATACTAAATTAGTCATTTAAGTTAGTAACTTTTAGTTCGGTCACTCAAAATTGCTCAAATCTAGTAGTAATTCACTTGAAATAATTGTGGTGACTAACTTTTTTGGTCACGTAGTCACTAATCTCTCATTTTGTACTAGTGCAATAAAATGAATTATACTATCTCAATAGTGATAGTAAATTTATTTGTAACAAAGTGAATATCAGATAGAATATAATAAATCTGATACCTCAGAAATAGCCTGCAACTTAAATAAATAATGAAGAACAAATATGTATCTCGGTTATATAACCAAAATATTTTTCAATGTTTCTGGGATAAGGCATAGTATAATCCTATGCGATGTATAGTGAAATGTTCCATAGTTTGTTGCACTAATCAATATATTCCTTAATAAGATCCTTAATAACTGAGAAACTATATTTCCCTTGCTCCAAAGAGTTTTTCATCAGTCTTTTACCAATTTTAGGAATTTTATTAATGGCTTTAGATTTGTTTTTTCTCCAAGACATATTTTTTCAAATTTTTATAAAATTAATTCATCTTCCTCCATTAGAACTTCTACTATGTCAGTAATGTTATACATATCATGAAAAAAAACTAATAATTTTATGAATTTAAGAATAAAACTTGTTTTGGTCCTGTTTCAATTGATCATTAAAAAAAAAAACGTGACTAAAACAACACTGCTTGATGCTTCTTTGTATATGCTACTACCATGATAATATGTACTTATTTCACCTCTTCCATTTTCTTGATATACTTTTTTTCTACCTCAAATAGTTGATTTTCAAATTAGACCTCGGTTCAATGTTTTTAGCCTCAAAACTTTCCTATAGCTTCCTAATTATACTTAACTACATTTCTTGGTCTTGATTTATCTTCAATTCTTGCAAATATCTTTCAAGCTCATTATTCTTTTCCCAACTGATCTATTTGCTTAGATATTTCATCAGTGGACCATTTTTTTCTATGGAAATTGACTCAAGTGCAAATGTAGACTCTTTAGCCATGTCTATTGGCTTTCCAGTGGGATGCCTGCAAGTCGTTGTAGTAATTTATTATAAAGGTGAATCGGATTTCATTTTATTATATCATCTTATCACAAATTTTAGTTTAGCACTAAAAGAATAATCCTCTATAAATAAACTAAACTCAGTGACTATTTCAACTTGATCAATATTTACAAATAAAGAAGAAGAATGTGTAGAGTTAATTGCAAATGAGGTCTCAACACTAGCAGGAGAAACAACCTATGTATTCTTATTAATATTTTTAGGAGTTTTGGTATTAGGATCACTCAAATATTGATTGAGGTTTTGAGTATGAACCATGGTTTCATCCTTTTGCCCTAAGGCTTCTCTTTGCTCAACATTAGGTGTTGTATCCAAATGTTATTGTTTCTCTATATCTAAAAGTTTTTTATTTTTATTTTCTCTGCAATTTCTTCATGATTTACATCTTTATCTTGTTGATTTGGTTGTTTTTATTAGTCATGAAGAGCTTCATTTCACTGAGTATTATCTTGAGCCAAGTTGAAGAAACATTATAGTCATCTTGATTAAACCAGGGGCTAATAGTTTCCCTTGCTTGAAGTTCTGCAAGGGGAATAACTGAGAGTTTACTCCTCTATGTAAGAAAGTGAAACACCTTTATTCATTGAAATATTGAATGAATTGTTTAAACATAGAATTATTTATTGAAAAAATCCTAGAAAAGAATTCATAAAAATAAATAACATCCTTAAGAAAATGATGAAAAGGAGGATCCTGGTGGTCATAAATTTTCGAATACATGACAACCCTTAAATGGACATTGACATTACCTTCATGATCATACTTATAGCATGAAATTGTATATACCTAGATATCTCTTATTTCTTTTTCCTTCCCAATAACATGATCTTTGTCCTGAAGTGAATAAAGATGAATCTTTATAGGGTATGATAGCCATAGCTTCTTTGAGTTCTTGGAAAACCCTTTGGTGATTCCCTTACATAGACGTCTGATTAGTAATTTATTTGAAGGCCAATCTATTTGGAACATACATAGGAAGGATGTGAGGGGCGATGTCAAATCCAAAGATCCTGAAATAGGTGAATCTTTCCCTAAGAAACTAATGTCCTATGGGATGCAGAGCACTTAGAACATCTTTATTGATTCTAAGAGGGGGTTTATTATGAAAAAAATGGTATAAAGGAAACATAAAGTGGTCCAGATATGATTCAAGTAGTTTGAATATTGGTTGCTAGAGAAAATGGAACAATATTTGGGAATATGTGGTTCATTCTCTATTTAGAACCATTCTAGTGGAGGAAGTGGAAAAATTGCCACTATTGTATCCAATAGATAATCATACATGTAAAAGTGTGACCCAAAACCTAGAGGAGAAGACTAAGTTTTCCTAATTGCATCGGTTAGATATTGTGACAAAATACTATCCCAATTAAAAACCTTGGCTTTCTAGACAATACCATGGAAAAACGAGATCGATTCTTCTCTAAAATGGTTTGGGTTTGGCTGACCATATGGTCTAGATATCATAGCGATAACAAGAGAATGAGGGTGTCAATACAAGTAGGAGAAGCAACCTATGTATTCTTAGCAATATTTATAGGAGTTTTGGTATTAGGATCACTCGAATATTGACCGGGATTTTGAGTTTGAATCATGGTTTCATCATTTTTCCCCAAGGATTCTCTTTTCTCAACATTAGGTATTGTATCCAAACGATATTGTTTCTCTATATCTAAAATATTTTCTTTAATTTTCTCTACAATTTCTTCATGATTTATATCTTTATTTTGTTTATTTCATTGTTGTTCTTGGTTATGAAGAGATTCATTTGAACTATTTGAGGCATCATTTCATTGAGTATTATCTTGAGCCATGTTGAGGAAACATCAGAGTCATCTTCATTAGACAAGGGGCTAATAGTTTCCCTTACTCGAAGTTCCGCAAGGGGAACAACTGTGAATTTACTCCACTTCTATAAGAAACTTAAACATATTTCTTCACTGAAATTTTGAAAGTTTTCTTTAACCATAGAAGTATTTATTGAAAATATCCTAGACAAGACTTCATAAAAATAAATAGCATCATTAGGAAAATGATCAAGAGGAGGATCTTGATGGTCATAACTTTTGGAATACATGACAACTTTTAAATGGACATTTACAATACCTTCATGACCATACTTATAGAATGGAACTGTATCTAGCCAGATCTCTCTTAATGCTTTTGCCTCCTCAATAGCCTCCTCAATAGCATGACCTTTATCCTGAAATGAATAAATATGAATCTTTATAGGGTACGATAACCATAGCTTCTTTGAATTCTTTGAAAACCCTTTGGTGATTCCATACATAAACGTCTAATTAGTAATTTATTTGAAAGAAAATCTGTCTGGAATGTGCATAGGAAGGATGTGAGGGGTGGTGTCAAATCCAAAGATTTTGAAATAGGTGAGTATTTCCTTAAGAAATTATTGATGGTAATGGACCCACCAACATGTCAAGGGGATCTCCCTGGTAAGAAGTCCCAATTATACCTCAGACCATTTGGTGTAGGAGTCCTAGCAATCGATCATAAGGTAATGCTTTGACTATGATGTCACACATAGGCAAGTAGAATAACTCTTGTGAGTAGCAAGGGTGTGATTGATGCAGTGAGTCAAGGAAGGTGTATGAGAGGTTCCAACACTTCGAAGGGGGAAGGAGGTGAAGGTGAGTTGCAGGTTGAAAGGGACCAGTCCAAACTCAGCTAGGAACACACAACACAAAGGACATGCACAGCTTCCGGCGGAGCAGTCCACTCAGATGTGGTTGTCACATCATACTAGGTAAGATAACATGTACAACACTCACGGATCAGTCTGAGACGAGTGCGATAGTTGTTATAAAAAGGTTCAAGTGAAAGTTTTGTCTAATGTTTGGCAAAGAAGTTGACACAGATAGCGACAACATTAACAACATATGAAACACATTAACAACAAGATTCATATAATTTCATGTGAATCAGTTCATACACAAGTATGTAAGTTAAACAACATGTATCATTAAAGCAACAAGAGTAGTCCAACTACAATAATAACATATGCATGAAAATGTATTGGCTCTTATTATATAAATAAGTGTAAGTCACAATCATATAATACATCCATGTAAACCTACTAGCCCCAACAGTGGAACATTATAGTCACATCCACCTACCCCTCTAAAGAGATGTACTAGCTTCGTGTAATGGATAAGATAAGGCATGTTACAACACTATCCAAGCCTTCTTCAAGATAGTCTTAGTAGAAGCTTGGCTGACCGAAAGCATCTACAATGAGTTATGAGGGACTATTTATAGCAAAGGGTGGGGTGACCCTTGACATTCCGCTTTGTGATAGTTCAACTACCCTCATTTTTCTTCACCTACTCTATGACTGTTACATCCAACTCTTGACACTTGACTTACACTTGACATGGCTCAACATTACAATGCACATGTACTCATGTGAGACAACCTGGCTTGAGAAAGTCGTGCAAGACATCACTGACATTTGGTTTATTGTGATGTGACCGTGGTGAAGGTGGTGAGATGATGGCAAGCTTGGTCTTGTGATGGTGTGCATGCACCTTATGGTGACATCTTGTTGAAGAGAACTCTTGTCTCTATTGCAATCGGTGCATTGGTTCAACTCCTTCATCCAACTCGTCCGCTAACATGCGCATGGTCTTCTTAGGTGCAGCTGAAATGACAACACACTGATGCATAGTGTTCGTTTTGATCTTCAAGTGTGTGCTAGTGGTCATGCGCATCAACTTTATGAAGTACATGTTCAACCCCAGTTGGACTTGCTTCTTGTCTTCGCCTTGGTGAGTGTGTTGAATGGGTTGGATTGCATGTGTGTGCTCAACAACATGAATGTTGCTAAATCCCTTACATGCGATCAACAACACTACTCACCATGTCTACTCCATGTCGGCTACTGGGATGGATATTTAACTTGTATGGGCATATTTTCATCTGTGAGTGCATGTTGTGCCCACTATTGTTCCTGATCCTGTTACAACTCATTCGTCTGTATGTGCAACTTCATGTTCGTCATTGAGTTTGCTCTTCAGCACATGAAAATCCTTCTTCATTCCATCCACTATATTCGCACAACCTTCATGTAGCGTCATCACCTCATAGCCAGAGTCGTCAAAGTTTCTTTCATTATCAGTGGATCTTCTTGAGTTTGCAACCTTGTTCTGCCTTCGTGTCATTAATAACCCTCCTCTTGCATTAGTTACATTTGGTACATTCATTGCATTCGGTATGTTACCTTCGGCTATTGTTCATGATTCTTCTTACTGTGATGTTGCTACTTGATGTCCTTGTATATGAGCAAATTGATGTCTTCGTGAGTAGGCAAGCTCATAGACACTTGATCGGTTGCATCCCTAAGTGTGCTCTAAATGGTGTCTTTGACTCTACTCTCCTAGAGACCATTATACCTGTACTGCTGAGAGGCAAATGAACACCTGTGATACCTGGAGACATGGAAACACTCATAACAAGCAAAATCTCAATAAAAACCAAAATGAACATGAGAACTGACTTGCAACACACCTGGGTGAATGAGCATGAAGGTTGCGCAATTTCGGCCGAGAGGTCGGGAGACCGACTACAAAGATTGCAAAAGGCATAGTCCAGGATTCTAGGAGATAGAATGACTATTGGAACTGTGTAATTCATAGTCCAGTTTGGTTGCTGACTACTGGGATTGCACAATGCACAATTCCAGCTGGGAAGGACTACTGGCCCAGGGACATATTTGCGCAATTTCTTGGGCCAAGAAGCCATTGTCCTCCAGAAGTGTGCAAAACAGTCCTGGAGGCTAGTACTAGGTAGGAATGCACAAATCTGGAGAGGAAGGTGAGCTTTCCCTTCCCGGATTGCGCAATGCAGCCTTGGTGAAGGCAGAGCCCGGGCCATGGTTGGCTCAACTCGCTGACAGCAAACGGAAAGCATGTAAGTCAATGAATGCATGGTGATGCTAAATGATAGCATAAGTGATTAATGGTGCATTCAAAACATGAATAAAATATTCGGCAAATAGATCAACATGCATGTGGGTGAGGCAGTTTGCTGATTGGGCGAACGTCCGTGCAAAATAGTTTCATGCATGCAACAACAGTGAGATAGCAACAAAAACTAAAACAGAGCTAGGAAAAGCTAGTATACGTGTAAACGATAGCAAGTGTTTAAAGAAATCAAGCAAATAGTACTCCCACAAAAAAAAAATAAAAAGTGACAGAAATGCAGCACAAGGCATGGGAAGCGAGATTACCCCAAAACAACTGAGATGAATGTGTTGAATGCTCCTAGATGTGATGTTGGATGTCAGAGTGCAAGGTTGATGTGAGGAATGAGCTCTGCAACATCTGGTTGATGAGCTTTGATAACATTTTGGTTGTGATGTGCATGCCACAAATCTGGGGGAAGCAACACTTGGTGGGAGGTTTCTGAATTTCTCCTTACATGTAACCTCCAACTGCTAAACATTGATCCCTGAAACAAGGGATGCCTTTGCAAGCTGCCTTTGGAGAAGCAACTCATGCTTGCAAGTCTATTTTTGCTCAGTCCCAGAGGGAACTAGTCAACTCAGTTGCACATGCAAGAGATTGCTCATCTGTTGGAGAAAAATGTGATTTTTTACTGGGAGTTGGACTAACTGCCTAGGAGGTTTGCACAATTTCTGGGCAGAGTAGCTAACTGCTACCCAGATTTGTGCAAATCCTAGGTTGAGCAACCTACTGTTGTGAAAATTTGTGCAAATCCTGCTGGGAGTGTTGGCTGGCAGGATTGCACAATCCTGAAACCTAGCAGGCTATCAGAGAGGATTGAGTAATTCCTGGAGAGAAGGATGGTTGCCCTCCAGGAATGCACAACTTTTAAGGGGAAGCTATCAACCTGCAGCTGGACCAAGTCCTGATGACCAGCCTATGAGGGGAATGAATCAACTATGATCGATATGTTGTCTTTGTGTGAGGAAAACTCATGAAGCTTGAGTACTTGATGAAGCAAGACAAATTGTTGTGCAAGGTTGGTAGGGAGGTACCAAAACAGGCTAAGGTAAAATTTTGGAGGGTGGTTGTAGCCGCTACAATACTTGGCAACACACTGATATAACTTTAGCTTTCTGAATGGACCTTGTTCGTGAAAAGAAATTCTAACACCTTTGGAAGTATTGTTCAACTCTTAGCTCATCTTGGCTTCACACTAGCTTGATGTAAGGTGTAGAATCTGCCCGACTCTTGGTCTATTGACACAATTTCCAAGCCAAGGCAACATTGTTGTTTCAATTGAGGTTGAGGGGTATGTAGGTGCACAAGCATTATAGTCGTCAGAGTCTAAGTTTCATCTTTGGTGTTGCTCCACTGCCAGTAGGCCTAGACAGTACCCCGTTAGAGTCACATAGGAACACAAGCATGGCTCTGCTGCCAACGAGCCTTTTCAGTACCCCGACGGAGTTACTTAAATCACCTCCCTATGCAGGAAGCCTTTATTTTATTTCACCTTATTCATTTTTCATTTTTTTTTCATCGTGCATAACACTTATTCATTTCAGAGGCGGAAGAGGGATCCCGACTTATTGAGAGCATAAGAGGTTGTTCCAGTATAGAAGTAGTTTATTGTATCTTTGACGTGCTTGTTAAGGTTTTCCCCCTCGCCTTACTCTACTTGACTAACCTAATAAGGGTTAACCAAAAAAGAAGGTAACACTACTTACCGCGCAAACATTGTGTTTTCACCAAGGTTCACTTCAAACAATATGTATTTCCCTTCGATGTATCATGGACTAAAAGTAACAAGCTCATCATACAGAGGAAAGATGATAGATATCCAAGTAGTGATAAACGTACAAGCCCTCTTGTACTTTATCCAACTCATTTCATGAGTCACACATGGTTTCATGGAAAACCTACCTATGAATGAAACAAGCGAATGAACTAACAATCAACAAAGCAAAGAAAGAGTAGAAGTACAAATGAAAGCAAAGCATGTAAATAAAAAAGAAAGCAAACAAACAAGCAAACAAAGCATGTAAGAAAACAAGCATGCAAGCAAACAAATGAAAGAAAACACTACTCATACTCCTACACTAATGGTCCATGGGCCTGATCACATGAAGTGATATTTCCAATGCAGCCATTGGCGCATTGGTAGACCCATGTTGGTGAAGTTTTGGTCTGTGATTAACCCAGTTGTATGGACCAACATAAAAGAAATATATAATAATGAAGACAGCCATACTTTGTGTTTCAAAGTGCCCACGGGACATAAGTGAGTACATGTGCATGACAGAAAGTCTATGGATTTATCATGGTGATGTGTGACACTACGTGCAACTTTGAAGCAAAAGCACACTCTTGACTGAGACATGCAAGCAAACAAAAGAAACAAATATAACTTGTTTCGTGCACGAGTGCTTGCAATGTAAGATTCCTCCAATGCATGAGCAATGGGATCGTGCAGCTTGAGTGGAGGAAGTATGATCTGTGTGTGAGATGGATCTTCAATGCATAAAGATGAGTGATGAGGAGCCTTGGGTGATTGAACAATTTGTTGATCGGGAGTGAAACCAACCTCAGGATAGCGAGGGCCTAACATAACCATCAGCTCGGGTTAAAGTGCCTTGGCGGTCTGTGGGGTTTTCACTTCGTTGATAGATGGATCTTCGTAGACCAGTGGCTTAGATGAATAAATGACGAGTGAATCAACATCGTGATCGGATGATGACGTGAAGTGATCACAACAACCAAGATCAGAAAATTCAGGATGTTGGTTGGCATCCTCATGATTTGATGAATCACATAGAGGGGTAGATGATAAGGAAGGATGCTCACCCTCTGCGTTTTTAGAAAGCGCAGATGAAGGATCAAGTGGATTTTGAATGAATGATTGGTCCTCTCCGTTGTTGGATGATGGGCTAACATACGGTGTGTCCTGCAAAAGATCAACAATGGGTGTGTCTGTGGATGAAGACACACATGCAAAATCATGGATGGTAGGTTCACCAACGATGTTAGGAAAGAATGGAGGGGGCTCAGATGGAAGGGAGTCATCCTTCACCGAGTGTTGATTCTCAAGCTTCCACTCATACTCTTCATGAATGACATCACATGTTAGTTGTGCAACACCAACTCCGTCAGTGGGTTTTTCCTCATTCACGACAAGTGAAGAGTTTGGAATGGATAAACACAAGATATCATCATTTGGAGGAACACTCAAGTGCAAAGATGGAGGTCGTAGAAAATAAATCTTATGAGAACTCGAACAACTCACAACCAAATCTGTGCAAAAATTGAGTGGAGTGATGTTGGGAGAGTTTGAAGGTTGAACAGGTGTACAAGCATGATCCTCAGCATCACTAGGAAATGGTGGAGTTATTGAATGAGATGGAGGCGAACAGTCAGTTGAGACAGTGCTCGCTCGCACATGATATTGCACATCTCCATCAATGAAGAAGGTTGAGCGAGGCTTGATCTCAAACTTTATCTTGGGATGGGAAGATTTATTAAGACAATACTCAAACCTGTCCCAAAGATAAGCAAATTTCATCTGGCTCCTAGAAGCTTGAAACTGCAAGTCATGGAAGCACTACCAAAAATCAATAATGGATTCAAGTGGAGCCCTCTGTTGTTGTAACAGTTTCCGATCAAGATGGCTTGGATCAAAATGATCGAACGTGTCTTCAACAAGATCACAAAAGTGCTCACATGAGTGCACGGTGTTAGCCGGTAGGCTAAGCACCAAAAGAAATGGAGATTCACAAAGTGTGTATGCAAGCAACAAACTAGCCTATTTGTCAATAAAGTTATATAAGTTCTCAGGCCAAGCCACTTCGCCTTCACCATCATACATGTGAGTGGAAAAGAGATTGAAAAGATTCCCAGAGTTGGAAACATCTTCATGATTTGAAAAACACCTTAGGGGAAGAAGAGTGCAAGACTCCATGAAAGATATGCAGAAGTTCAAAACTGGATGAGAGGGTACAACTTGTCATCAAGCCCCTTTTAGTGCCAGAAATGTTGACAGTGTTGGACCTACCAACATGTCAAGGGGATCTCCCTAGTAGGAAGTCCCAATTAGACCTCAGACCATTTGGTGTAGGAGTCCTGGCAGTGGGTCATAAGGTAATGCCTTGATTGCAATGTCACATAGAGGCAAGTACAAAATCTCTGTGAACAACAAGGGTGTGACTGATGTAGTGAGTCAAGGAAGGTGTATGAGAGGTTCCAACACTTCAAAGGGGGAAGGAGGTTAATGTGAGCTCCAGATTGAAAGGGATCAGTCCCAAATCGTCTACAAACACACAACACAAAGGACATGCATAGCTTCTGGTGGAGCAGTCCACTCGAATGTGGCAGTCACATCATACAAGGTAAGATAATATGTATAGAACTCACGAATGAGTTTGAGATAAGTGTGATGCTTGTTATGGCAAGGTTTAAGTGAAAGATCTGTCTAATGTCGGCAGAGCAGTCGACATGGATGGTGGCAACTTAACAACATATGAAACACATTAACAATAAGATTCATGTAATTTCATGTGAATTTGTTCATACACAAGTACGTAAGTTAAACCACATATATCATTAAAGCAATCGGAGTAGTCCAACTACAATAACAGCATATGCATGAAAATTTGTTGGCTCTTATTATATAAAGAAGTGTAAGTCACAATCATACAATACATCCATGTAAATCTGCTAGCCCCAACAATGGAATGTTACAGTCACATATGGCTACTCCTCCAAAGAGATTTACTAGCTCCATGCAGTGGAGAAGCCAAGGCGCATTACAATACTATCCACGCCTTCGTCAAGATAGTCTTAGTAAAAGCTTGGTTGACCAAAAGCCTCTACAATGAGTTATGAGGGAATATTTATAGCAAAGGGTGGGGTGACCCTTGACATTCCCCTTTGTGACAATTTAGCTACCCTCATTTTTCTTCACCTACTCTATGGCTGTTACATCCAACTCTTGACACTTCACTTACACTTGACACGACTCAACATTACAACGCACATGTGCTCATGTGAGACAACATGGCTTGAGAATGTCTTGCAAGACATCACTGACATTCCGTCTGCTGTGATGAGACCAAATCTTTGACATGCTTGTGATGGTAAAGGTGGTGAGTTGCTGCTAAGCTTGGTCATCTGTGATGGTGTGTATGCACCTCATGGTAACATGTTGCTAAAGCAAACTCTTGTCTCCGTTGCAACTGGTGCATTGTTTTGGCTCCTTCATCCCACTCATTTGCTAACATGTGCATGGTCTTCTCGAGAGTGGCTGAAACGATAACACACTAATGCATAGTGTCTGTGCTGATCTTCAAGTGTGTGTTGGTGGTCATGCGCATCAACTTGCTGAAGTACAAGTTCAGCCCTAGTTGGACTTGCTTCTTGTCTTCACCTTGGTGAGTGTGTTGAATGGGTTGGATTGCATGCGTGCGCTCAATCAAATGCATGCGATCAACAACACTGCTCACCATCTCTACTCCATGTCAATTACTGGGATGGATCTTTAACTTGTACGGGGGCAGTTTCATCCATGAGCACATGTTGCGCCCAGTGCTATTCTTGATCCTGCTACAACTCATTCATCTGTCTATGCAGCTTCATGTTCTTCCTTGAGTTGCCGCTTTAGCACATGCAACTCCTTCTTCATTCCATTCTCTGTATTCACACAACCTTCATGTCGCATATTCACCTCATAGCCAGAGTCTCCAAACTTGATTTCAGTATCAGTGGATTTTCTTGAGCTTACAACCTTGTCCCGCCTGGGTGTTGTTAAAAACCCTCCTCTTACATTAGTCTCGTTTGGTACGTTCACTGCATTTGCTGCGTTTGCTACATTCGGTATGTTGCCTTCAACTACTATTCATGATGTTGCTTGTTGTGATGCTGCTACTTTCTTGTCTATAAGAAACTTGATGTCTTCGTGAGTAGGAAAGCTCATAGACACTTGATTGAGTGCATCCCCAAGTGTGTTTTGAATGGTGTCTTCATCTTTTCTCTCTTGGAAACCATTGTAGCTATACTGCTGAGAGGCAGATGAACATCTATGATAGATGGAGACATGGAAACACTCATAGCAAGAAATCTATTAGTCAGAAACTAAAATGAACATGAGAACTGACTTGCAACATACCTAGGTGAATGATCATGAAGGTTGTGCAATTTTGGCGGGAGGTCGGGAGACCGACTGCCAAGACTAAACAAGGCATAGTCTAAGATACTAGGAGACTAACTGATTGCTGGAACTATGCAATTCATAGTCCAGTCTACCTACTGACTGCTAGGATTGCACAATGCGTAATTCCATCTAGGAAGGACTACTAGCCCAAGGACAGATTTGCGCAATTCCTTGGGCCAAGCAACCACTTTCCTCTAGAAATGCACAAAACAGTCCTGGAGGCTAGTACTAGGTAGAAATGCATAAATATGGAGAGGAAGGTGAGATTTCCCTTCCCAGATTGCGTAATGCAGCCTTCGTGAAGGTCGACCTTGGGCCAAGGTTGGCCTGACTTGCTGACGTGCAAATAAAAGCAAGTAAGTCAATGAATGCATGGCGACACTAAGTGATAACCGAAGTGATTAACAGTGCATGAAAATCATGAATGAAATATTCAACAAATAGATCAACATGCATGTGGGTGAGTTAGTTTGCCAGCTGGGCGAACGTCCATACAAAAAAGTTTCATGCATGCGAAAACAATGAGATAGAAACAAAAACTAAAATAGAGTTAGGACAAGCTAGTATACATGTAAACAAAAGCAAGCGTTCAAAGAAATCAAGCAAACAATACTCCCACAAGTGAAAACACAAAAAGCGACAAAAATGCAACACAAGGCATGGGAAGCGAGATTACCCCAAAACATTTGAGCTGAATGTGCCGATTTCTCCTAGATGTGATGTGGGATGTCAGAGCTGCAAGATTGATGTGAGGAATGAGTTTTGTAGCATCTGGTTGATGAGATTTTATAACATCGAGGTTGTGGCCCACATGCCACAAATCTAGGGGAAGCGACACATGGTGGGAGGTTCTGAATTGATCCTTGCATGTAACCTCCAACTGCTAAAATTTCATCCCTGAAACAAGGGACGCCTTTGCATGATACCTTGGGAGAAGCAACCCATGCATGCAAATCTATTTTTCTTAGTCCCGGAGAGAACCAATCAAATCAGCTGCACATGCAGGAGATTGCTCGACTGCTGGAGAAAAATGCACATTTCTAGCTGGGAACTGGGTTGCATGCCTAGGAGGTTTGTGCAATTTTTGGGCAAAGCATCTAACTGCTGCCCAAATTTGCACAAAGCCTGGGCTGAACAACCTTCTACTGGGAAAATTTGTGCAAATCCTGCTAGGAGGCTTGGTTGGTAGGATTGCGAATCCTGGAGCCCAGTAGGCTATTAGAGAGGATTGTGCAATTCCTGGAGGGAAGGTTGGTTGCCTTCTAGAAATGCATAATTTTCAAGGGGAATTTGCTCAGCCTACAGCTAGACCATGTTCTAGTGAGCAGTCTATGAGGGGAATGGATCAGTTGTGATCGATAGGCTGCCTTTATGCGAGGAAAACTCATGAAGCTTGAGTACTTGACGAAGTAAGAAAAATTGTTGTGCAAGGTTGGTGGGGAGGCTCCAAAACATGCTAAGGAAAAAATTTTGGAGGATGATTGTAGCCACTACAACAGAAACTAATGTCATTTCCCATGCAAAGCACTTAGAACATCTGTATTGATTATAATAGGGGTTTTATTATGCAAAAAATGGTATAAAGGAAACATAAAGTGGTCCAAATATCATACTAGTGGTTTGAATATTGGTTGCTAGAGAGAATGGAACAATATTTGGGAACATGCAGTTCATTCTCTGTTCAAAACCATTCTAGTGAAGGAAATGGAAAAATTGCTACTATAGTATCCAAGAGATAAGCATACATGTAAAAAGTCAACCCAAAACCTGGAGGATAAGACTAAGTTTTACTAATTGCATTGGCTAGATATTGTGACAAAATACTAGCCCAAATAAAAAACTTGGCTTTCTAGACAATACCATGGAATAAAGGGACCCATTATTCTCTAAAATGTTTTGGGTTTGGATGACCATATAGTCTAGATTTCATAATGATAACAAGAGAATGAGGGTGTTTGAATTTTCCAATAGGGTATAATTTATTTGTCTTGGATTTCAAACCCTGGGAATCCATTACCAATTTTCTAATACACTGAGTAGGCTCCATTTTGCATTTAATTATTTGTCCTTGAATTAAGACATATAGTTTGTATTCAAATGAACTTCTAGGGTTGGTAACTTATATATCTTATGAAGGGTTTTAGATCTCCAAGAACCAATTACTTTCCTAGAGTCACTAACAATAATGCATTTATCAAAATTTGCATGAGATATGATCCATAGTACCATATCATATTAAGAGGGCATAGGTGGTCTGGTTATACCTTTATGAAGCATGATCCTTTGAATGTTGATATAATTATCATTGTTTGAACCATGGTCCTCTTCTGAATTATTTTCCTCGTACTAGTTTTCATTTCTTCCTTCAAAAAACTAGATAATTTTCTCCCTATTAATTTTTTAATTTCACTTTAGAATCAACTTTATGTCTAAGACATGATAAAAAAAACACACTTAAATGCCAAACCAAAAGAACTTTTCACAACAAAAAATGCACAATTGTGAATTAATGTAGTACACAAGAGAATGTTTTAGCCTAAAACTTGTTATATTACAGTCTTTAATACAACACACATCGGGATCATGTACTAGGGATCAAGGCCCTTACAATTAGCCACTATACAAGAATAACTAGGGATTGATGTCAAAAAATTATGAAACTCAATATACCTTTAAAAAAAGTGCACTTGACTTACTTAATGAAGGATATCTTGACTTATTGATTTCAATGCATGTATGAAGAACACATGGAAGGTCCTTTTCCGCCTCTACTGTTGCTCACAAGTACTTCTATAGCTCTAGAATTGCTTGTATATTCAACTGACCAAAACAAATTCTATCAACTTTCTAGTTTCTCCTAGAATGACTGAACATAGGATACCCTCTAATATTCCTTTGTTCCTCCAAAGGTCATTGTTCATTGGGTCTTGTTCCACTGCCTTCTAACAAATTTCTTGCTACAACAAAATGTCTAAACTTAAGCTTGATCAAACTCCCCTCTAGCAACCTTCCTACTCCTCCAAGATAGCTTGTTGTTAGGTTCTTCAACTAGCTTTACTTTTATCACTAATATGCTACTCCAAATCATTGAACTAGGGCATCACCAACTAGCCCTCTCACATAGTCCTCTTTTCTCCTCCAAAGTGTTATAGCATCATTTAGCACTCTTGTAGACTCGATTCTCTTATATGGCCCTAGGAAGCGTGTTCCCATGCATAATTGATCTTATATTAAAAAAAAAATTCAAATTCCATGCGTGAAACTTCCACACTAAAACCGTACATATGTGGGTCCTATAACTCTATATCCGCATATACCTTTTAAATTATGAAAAAATAAAATAATATGCTATTTTTCAGGTGGGGTTCATGGGTTTTACCGAGAGACCACCTATAGGAGCTTGTAGCACAACTAAATTAACTAATTTTAGGTGGCGTATATACACTCCTTAAGTAGGCCTAAAAGACATAATACAAGGGCTATCGACATTATACCTATTTTTCTCCTAGATCATGTCTGATTTTCTTGTGCCTCTTGCACTCCTAGTCTCTATGGAAATTCTGGTTTCATTTGCAAAGATTTTCATAATCTTTATAGCACCTCCTTTTAGTTTTTAGAGAGTTTGTCTTCTTGCTCAGGCTAGATAGATCCAAAGGAAGGCTTCATCAGTGCTTTGGCTTGACTAAGGTTGTACCTTTCCTGTATCTATTGTTTTTAATCAATAAAGAGGCTCATGTTTTATTCCTGATATGTTATTGTTTCATGAATAGTAATTTATATGCTTATATATGATGATCACACATATATTTTATGTATGCACATTTAATTATCTATCATGTATATGCTTCTATGAATTGACTTGCAGACCTACTCATTCTTGAGGAAGCATGGGGTTTGGACCCTATGAGAACATCATCAAACGTAGGACCTTCGGGTATGTTTCCAAGTCCACATTTATTAATTCATATGTTTGGCATGCTTGCTTGACTGCTCTTTGTTGATTATCATGTTCTTCTTTGTTGAGATTGTCAACCCTTACCTTAGAGAAATTGTTTTGTGCAATACAAACTAGTCAATCACATGATCATCATATTTAACGTACTTTTGAAGAAATTACACATGGAAAAAATCATCTAATTTCATAATCATAGGTAGTTCAAGTCGATATTCTACTGGCCCAATCTTCTCAAGAATCTTAAAAGGTCCACAAAACCGAGGTGCAAGCTTGGAACATGATCCAATCCTCAAGGAGATCTTATTGGGATTTCTGGGAAAGTACACCTGTTCCCCAACGTAAAACTCCTTAAACAACTTGTTCCAATCTGTATAACTCTTTTCTCTATCTTCTGTTGCCTTCAGTTTCTTCTTGATTACCTACATTTCTTGTTCCATCTCTGCCAACATAGCTGGTCTTATCAACACCCCATTTACTAGATCACTCCAACTAATGTGAGTATTACAACTCTACCCATATAGTGCCTTGAATGGACTCATCCCTAGTAACTCCTGATACCCATTGTTATATGAAAACTCAACCAATGGAGGGTACTCCTCCCATCTCCTCCACAGATGGATCACATACATCCTCAACATATCCTCAAATGTCTTGTTGAACCTCTCTTTCTATCCATCTATCTGTGAATGATAAGTTATGTAGGAGGACAACTTTGTACCCAAACCTGAAAATAACTCCTTCCAAAATCTAGAAGTGAACTTTGCATCCCTTTCTGACACAATTTTCTTCAGTACACCATGCAACCTCACTACATCTCTGATGAATACTTGTGCTGCATCATTAGCTGAATAAGTACACTTCATTGGAATGAAGTGCACTACCTTTGTCATCCTACCCATAACAACCATGATAGTATCTGTTGTATAAATGTCCTTGGAAAATTGGTAATGAAATCCATGGAAATAACCTCCCATTTCCACTTTGGAATCAAAATCGGTTGCAGTATACCACATGGATGCTTACACTCTGCTTTTACCTGTTGACTATCCAAGCACCTAGCCACAAGTTATGTTAATTCTTTCTTCAAATTAAGCCAATAGTAGAACGTATCTACAATTGTCAATGTCTTATGATATACTAGGTGACCTTAATATGGCTTAGCATGAAATTCCCTCAAGATAATATTCTTGAGCTCACTAGAGTTTGGCACATATATGGAAATAACCTCCCATTTCCACTTTGGAATCAAAATCGTTTGCAGTATACCACATGGATGCTTACACTCTGCTTTTACCTGTTGACTATCCAAGCACCTAGCCACAAGTTATGTTACTTCTTTCTTCAAATTAAGCCAACAGTAGAACTTATCTACAATTGTCAATGTCTTATGATATACTAGGTGATCTTAATATGGCTTAGCATGAAATTCCCTCAAGATAATATTCTTGAGCTCACTAGAGTTTGGCACATATATGATGTCCCTAAATTTGAGCAAGCCATCTGTTGTGAGACTATAGGCCACATCCTAATCATCTGTACCCTGTTCTAAACTGTGCATAAGCTGCCTATACCTATCATCTTGCCTACAAGATCTGATCCTATAAATATGTATTGTATGAACTCATAGTTGTTATATGATTCACATGTATCCTCCAACTAAGAGCATCTGCAACACTATTCTCTTTACTTTTAATGTACCTGATCTCAAATTCAAACTCACTGATCATGTACAACCATCTAGCTTTCTTGACTTTCAGATTTAGTTGGTCAAATAGATACCTCAATCCACTGTGATCACTCATAAAGATGAACTTCCTGCCAAGAAGATAATGCCTCCATATCTTTGAAGCATGGATAATCGCTTCAAACTCAAGGTCATGTCTCAGATAATTCTACTCGTGCTCATTCAATTTCCTTGATTCATAGCATACCACTTTTCTTTCTTTCATAAGGAGTCCACTAAGCCCTCTCTTGCAAGCATATGTACATACCACAAACTCTTTGTCTATATCTACAATCTTTAGAACTAGAACATTTGTCAACAACTGCTTCAATTGCTCAAAATTGGCTACACATTCCTCTGTCCATTCAAACTTCTTAACTTTCCCTTGCAACGATGTAATAGGATAAGAAATCTGTGAGAAGTTCCTGACGAACCTCCTATAGTAACCTGTCAGTCCCATGAATGATCTTACCTCATCCACATTTCTAAGAGCTACCCGTTCTATGATAGACCTTATCTTCTCTAGATCCACTACTATACCTTCCTTGGAAACCACATGCCCCAAGTAGTGTACCTTTGTTTGAAATAAATTGCATTTGTTAAGCTTGGCATACAACCGATAATCTCTTAGCAATCTCAATATTGTTTCTAAGTGTCTAGTATGTTCTTCTTCATTCTTGGAATATACCAGTATGTCATCAATGAATACAATAGCAAACTTGTCCAGATAAGGATGCAACACACTATTCGTCAAGCACATAAAATTAGCTAGAGCATTAGTCAAACCAAATGGAACTACAACAAACTCATAATTCCCATAGTTGGTCTAGAAATTTGTTTTGTAAATGTCCTATTACTTAATGTGTACCTAATGGTATCCTTATATTAGATCAATCTTTGAGAACATTGTTGCTCCCTTCAATTGATCAAAAAATTCATCAATCCTCGGTAATGAATACCTGTTATCTATGTTCACCTTTTTCAACTACTTGTAATCGATGCACAACCTGAGAGTACCATCCTTCTTCTTCACAAACAGCTTTGGTGCACCTCAAGGCAACACACTTTGCCTAATGTACCCCTTATCAAGCACTTCCTTCATTTGCAACTTCAATTCCACTAACTCTGATGTGCTCATCCTATATAGTGCCTTTGATGCTAGTTCTACCCCTGGTACCAACTCAATAGAAAAGTCCACTTCCTTGTGAGGTGGAAACTCTAAAATCTCTTCCAGAAACACATAATGAAACTGTTGTAAAATTGGGTACCTGCTCAAGACGTCCGCATCCTCAATTTCCTTACTTTTGTCACTGGAAATATGCATTGCAAATAACACACTCCCTTTTCTATGAGTAGGCTTGGCCTGCATAGTTGTCACCATTCTAATTGATGTTGCCTTCTACTTACCCTGCAAGACTCTTTCTTCCCCATTGTCATCTAGGCACTCAATAGCCTCGTCATAAACATCCACCTTGGGCCTATGAATATACAACTGGTCCATATCTGAAAACATAGTATATGATCCCAATGGAAGTACATTCACACATGCTAAGGTAGGAATACCATTCAACTTAAATGCACAAGCTCTTATCCAATGATGAACTCTCTTCTTTGTAGATGTAGCCAACTTCACTAACCAAGATTTTGCATGCACTTCTTTATTCAAAACACACTTATCCACTAGGCCAGGATTAACATAACTATAATTAGATCCAAGGTCAATCAAAATATAAACAAATTGATCACAAATCTGACTGTCCATCTCGATAATAGATGCCTAGTGATCTGCCATCCTATTATCCAACATTGCAGAAATCTGACAAACACTCTTTCCAACATCCCCCACTATTTGTGCTTCCTAGGCACTATAAATCTACGGCCTACCACCCTGATGTTGTGGAAAATCTCTTCGATGATGATCCTTGCCACAAGTTCAACATTATAAATGCTTCCATCTTGCACCCTCATTCTACTCCTCACACTGAAATTCTTGTCCTCTATTAGATGCACTAAAATTATTATGCGGTGTTGCATTCTCTTTGTTACCTGTGTCCTGAGGCCTTGTTCACTTCTTATCCCATCTTCCTTTCTTCTTTTCATTACCTATCCAATCCTACTCGGTCTTAGATTTGTGTTTTAATTTCTCATAAAATTATTTAGCTTCCTAATGGCCTCCTCCAATGATTTAGGCTCATAAAACAACCCACTGATGAATCGCTGGATCTTGGCCTTCTCCTCCTTGAGGTAAGGAACATGTTAGATCCTAGATTAACATCACACTGAAGGGAGGCAATCCTAGGATAACCACAAACCATTCTTAACCTGGTAGCTAGCCCTACCAGGTCAGGAGAGGGCTCTCTCCTTGTGAATCTCAGTCAAGATGGCTGGATCAGATATGGATTTTAGGCTAGGTATAGTAGCTCTAGGGTTTTTGATTGATTTTTTTGGTTTTATTGTTGAATCAAATGGAGCAGAAATCTTTGGGTTTGGGAAATCAAGTTAGGAATGCAGGGTGTCCTATGGGGCGAGGTAGGTAGGTGTTTAGGCACTTAAAATTGAGTGAGATGGTAGGTCTAAGACTGGTGAGGAGCTAAGGAGGGCATGCAAAGATCATGTATCCTTCTCAAATAGTAGAAAACATCAAAAACTAAATGGCTTCCCAAGGCAGAGCATTGTAACCAATGTAAATGTGTTAGAAAACCTACACAGATGAATCTAGCTAGTAAAGGTTGAACACACAGCTTTGCAGAGCAAAAACATTAAAAGAAAATCGAAATAAGAAAAGAATGATTCATTAGAAAATATGTTACAATGCTCATGATATAGCATTACTGGGTGAAGATCCCAAGGTAACGAACTATAGTGGTGATCAATGAGAAGACTCAACACCTACAACAAGTTACAGAGATAACTAGTTAGTTGCGGAGTTAAAGAAGGAGCAAATCAAGGAGTAAATCATGCAAAAGGAATCTTGCATGCAATCCCATGCTCTAACTAAGAGTCCGCATGTAGATGTGTAGTAGTTG